>JAKELJ010000035.1:260643-289509 GCA_025594165.1 Tamias sibiricus | reverse complement strand
CTCTAAACAAAGCTCCCGTGATGGAGAGATGACCAAAAGTGGAAGCCATCGAGGGACACATGAGAGAAACATTTTAATCAGAGTTTTCATTGAATATACACAAAGAAAACCTTAGTACCCACGAAGCTAAGAAACATGGTAATTAATTTCCAGTTGGCTAAAACGCTTTTCTGTGGTTTTTGAAAACTACTTTGGCTACCTAGTGATTGAGCTTTGAGAATACTTGAACCAGGAGAGAAGCACAGGTGTGCACTTGGGAAGTACAGTGTTGTTCTGCGTTTTTTAAGTTCTAGCATTAATCCATTTAAGAATTAAACTCACAGGCGTTTTTTAAAACAAAAAACCCGTGATGGTGAGATGACCAAATTTGGGGAGCCATGAAGGACACAAAAGAGAATCATTTTGTCAGAGTTTTTTCATTGAAATACACAAAGAACCTAGTACCCAGAAGCTAAAAAACATGGAATTAATTTCCAGTTGGCCTAAATCGCTTTTCTCTGAGTTTGGAAACTCTTTGCTACCTAGTGATTCAGCTTTGAGATACTTGAACCAGGACAGAAGCACAGTGTGCTCTTGTCATCTGAAGTGCTTTTCTGCATTTTCAAAGTTCTAGCATTAACCATTGAGGAATTAAACTACAGGGCGTTTTTCAGTAAAATTTGCCTAATGAGGTAAACAATCCAATAGGCTCTAAACCAAAAAAACTCGTGATGGTGGATTGAACAAATTTGGGGCGCCATGAGGGGCACAAGAGAGAATCATTTTGTCAGAGTTTCATTGAAATACACAAAGAAACCTATACCCACAAGCTAAGAAACATGGAATTATTTCCAGTTGGCTAAAATGCATGTTCTGTGAGTTTGAAACTCTTTTGGCTACCTAAAGATTCAGCTTTGAGATACTTGATGCAGGAGAGAAACACAGTGTGGTCTTGTGAACTAAAGTGTTGTTCTGCGTTTTTAAAGTTCCTAGCATTAACCATTTAAGAATTAAACTCAAAGGCGTTTTCACAGCGCATTTTGGCTGCCTAATCAGTGTAAACATCCAATAATACTGTAAACAAAACACCCTTGATGGGGGGATGAACAAACTTGGGGAGCCTTGAGGGGACACATGATAGGATCATTTTTTCAGAGTTTCATTGAAACACAACAAAGAAACCTAGTGCCCATAAGCCTAAGAAACATGGAATTATTTCAGTTTTGCTAAAACGCATTTCTGTGAGTTTGAAACTCTTTTGATACCTAGTGATTCACTTTGGATTCTTGAACCAGGGACAGAAGCACAGTGTGCTTATGTGATCGGAAGTGCTTTTCTGCATTTTCAAAGTTTCCTAGCATTAACCATTGAGGAATTAAACTACAGGCGTTATCAGTGAAATTCGCCTAATCAGGGTAAACATTCCCAATAGGCTCTAAACAAAAAACCCTGGTGATCGTGGGATGACCAAATTTGGGGACCATGAGGGGCACAAGAGGAGGAATCATTTTGTCAGAGTTTCATTGAAATACACAAAGAGAACCCTAGTACCCAGTAGCTAAGAAACATGGAATTATTTCCAGTTGACTATATCGCTTTTCTGTGAGTTTGAAACTCTTTTGCTACCTAGTGATTCAGCTCTTGAGATACTTGTAAACAGGACAGGAGCACAGTGTTCTCATTGTGATCTGAAGTGCTTTTTCTGCATTTTCAAAGTTCTAGCAATTAACCATTGAGGAATTAAACTACAGCGTTTTCAGTGAAATTCGGCCTAATTCAGGGTAGTAAACATCCAATTGGCTCTAAAAAAAAAACCCACATGGATGATTAGATTGACCAAATTTGGGGAGCCATGTGAGGGGAACAAGAGAGAAATCATTTTTGTCAGAGTTTCATTGAAATACACAAAGAAACCTAGGAACCCACTAGCTAAGAACATGGAATTATTTTCCAGTTGGCTAAAACGCTTTTTCTGTGAAGATTGAAAGTCTTTTGTTAAATAGTGATTCAGTTTTGAGATACTTGAACCAGGAGAGAAGCACAGTGTGCCTTTGTGAACAAAAGTGTTTTTCTTCGTTTTTAAAGTTCTAGCATTAACCATTAATAATTAAACTCACAGGCGTTTTCAGCATTTTAACCTAATCAGGGTAAACATCCAATGACTGTAAAAAAAACACCCTTGATTGGTGGGATGACCAAACTAGGGGAGCCTTTGAGGGGCACATGAGAGAATCATTTTGTCAGAGTTTCATTGAAATACACAACGAAAACCTAGTACGCCAGCAAGCTAAGAAGCATGGAATTATTTCCAGTTCTCTAAAACGATTTTTTCTGTGAGTTTGAAACCCTTTTGTTACCTAGTGATTCAGCTTTGAGATTCTAGATCCAGAAAAGAAGCACAGTGTGCTCTTGTGATCTGGAGTACTTTTCTGCATTACCAAAGTTCTAGCATTAACCATTGAGGAATTAATACTACAGGCGTTTTCAGTGAAATTCGCCTAATCAGGGTAAACATCCAATAGGCTCTAAACAAAATACCCGTGATGGTGGATTGACCACATTTGGGGAGCCATGAGGGGCACAAGAGAGAATCATTTTGTCAGAGTATCATTGAAATACACAAAGAAACCTAGTACCAAGAAGCCTAAGAAACATGGAATTATTTCCAGTTAGCAAAAACGCTTTTCGGTGAGTTTGAAATTCTTTTGCAACCTAGTTATTCAGCTTTGAGATACTTGAACCAGGACAGAAGCACAGTGTGCTCTTGTGAACTAAAGTGTTGTTCTGCATTTTTTAAAGTTCTAGCATTAAACATTTTAAGAAGTAAACTCAGACGCGTTTTGAGGCATTTTCGCCTAATCAGGGTAAACATCCAAAAAACTGTAAACAAAACACCCTTGATGGTGGGATGACCAAACTTGGGGAGCCTTGAGGGGCACATGAGAGAATCATTTTTTCAGAGTTTCATTGAAATACACAAAGAAACCTAGTGCCCAGATAGCTAAGAAACATGGAATTATTTCCAGTTCGCTAAAACGCTTTTCTGTGAGTTTGAATCTCTTTTGCTACCTAGTGATTCAGCTTTGAGATATTGAACCAGGACAGAAGCACAGTGTGCTCTTGTGATCTGGAGTACTTTTCTGCATTACCAAAGTTCTAGCATTAACCATTGAGGAATTAAACTACAGGCGTTTTCAGTGAAATTCGCCTAATCAGGGTAAACATCCAATAGGCTCTAAACAAAAAACCCGTGATGGTGCATTGACCACATTTGGGGAGCCATGAGGGGCACAAGAGAGAATCATTTTGTCAGAGTTTCATTGAAATACACAAAGAAACCTAGTACCAAGAAGCTAAGAAACATGGAATTATTTCCAGTTGGCAAAAACGCTTTTCTGTGAGTTTGAAAACTCTTTTGCTACCTAGTGATTCAGCTTTGAGATACTTGAACCAGGACAGAAGCACAGTGTGCTCTTGTGAACTAAAGTGTTGTTCTGCATTTTCAAAGTTCTAGCATTAACCATTTAAGAATTAAACTCACAGGCGTTTTCAGACATTTTCACCTAATCAGGGTAAACATCCAATAGAGTGTAAACAAAACACCCTTGATTGTGAAATGACCAAACTTGGGGAGCCCTGAGGGGCACATGAGAGAATCATTTTTTCAGAGTTTCATTGAAATACACAAAGAAACCTAGTGCCCAGAAGCTAAGAAATATGGAATTATTTCCAGTTCGCTAAAACGCTTTTCTGTGAGTTTGAAACTCTTTTGTTACCTAGTGATTCAGCTTTGAGTTTCGAGATCCAGAAAAGAAGCACAGTGAGCTCTTGTGATCTGAAGTGCTTTTCTGCATTTTCAAAGTTCTAGCATTAACCATTGAGAAAATAAACTACAGGCGTTTTCAGTGAAATTCGCCTAATCAGGGTAAACATCCAATAGGCTCTAAACAAAAAAACACGTGATCGTGGGATGACCAAATTTGGGGAGCCATGAGGGGCACAAGAGAGAATCATTTTGTCAGAGTTTCATTGAAATACACAAAGAAACCTAGTACCCAGAAGCTAAGAAACCTGGAATTATTTCCAGTTGCCTAAAACGCTTTCCTGTGAGTTTGAAACTCTTTTGCTACCTAGTGATTCAGCTTTGAGATACTTGAACCAGGACAGAAGCACAGTGTGCTCTTGTGAACTAAAGTGTTGTTCTGCGTTTTTAAAGTTCTAGCATTAACCGTTTAAGAATTAGAGTCGTTTTCAGGCATTTTCGCCTAATCAGGGTAAACATCCAAAAGACTGTAAACAAAACACCCTTGATGGTGGGATGACCCAACTTGGGGAGCCTGGAGGGGCACATGAGAGAATCATTTTTTCAGAGTTTCATTGAAATACACAAAGAAACCTAGTACCCAGAAGCTAAGAAGCATGGAATTATTTCCAGTTCTCTAAAACAATTTTCTGTGAGTTTGAAACCCTTTTGTTACCTAGTGATTCAGCTTTGAGATTCTAGATCCAGAAAAGAAGCACAGTGAGCGCTTGTGAACTGAAGTGCTTTTCTGCATTTTCAAAATTCTAGCATTAACCATTGAGGAATTAAACTACAGGCGTTTTCAGTGAAATTCGCCTAATCAGGGTAAATATCCAATAGGCTCTAAACAAAAAACCCGTGATCGTGGAATGACCAAATTTGGGGAGCCATGAGGGGCACAAGACAGAATCATTTTGTCAGAGTTTCATTGAAATACACAAAGAAACCTAGTACCCAGAAGCTAAGAAACATGGAATAATTTCCAGTTGGCTAAAACGCTTTTCTGTGAGTTTTGAAACTCTTTTGCTACCTAGTGATTCAGCTTTGAGATACTTGAACTAGGACAGAAGCACAGTGTGATCTTGTGAACTAAAGTGTTGTTCTGCATTTTCAAAGTTCTAGCATTAACCATTTAAGAATTAAAATCACAGGAGTTTTCAGGCATTTTCGCCTAATCAGGGTAAACATCCAATAGAGTGTAAAAAAAACACCCTTGATTGTGAAATGACCAAACTTGGGGAGCCCTGAGGGGCACATGAGAGAATCATTTTTTCAGAGTTTCATTGAAATACACAAAGAAACCTAGTGCTCAGAAGCTAAGAAACATGGAATTATTTCCAGTTCGCTAAAACGCTTTTCTGTGAGTTTGAAACTCTTTTTGTTACCTAGTGATTCAGCTTTGAGTTTCGAGATCCAGAAAAGAAGCACAGTGAGCTCTTTTGATCTGAAGTGCTTTTCTGCATTTTCAAAGTTCTAGCATTAACCATTTGAGGAATTAAACTACAGGCGTTTTCAGTGAAATTCGCCTAATCAGGGTAAACATCCAATAGGCTCTAAACAAAAAACCCGTGATGGTGGATTGACCACATTTGGGGAGCCATGAGGGGCACAAGAGAGAATCATTTTGTCAGAGTATCATTGAAATACACAAAGAAACCTAGTACCAAGTAAGCTAAGAAACATGGAATTATTTCCAGTTGGCAAAAACGCTTTTTCTGTGAATTTGAAACTCTTTTGCTACCTAGTGATTCAGCTTTGAGATACTTGAACCAGGACAGAAGCACAGTGTGCTCTTGTGAACTAAAGTGTTGTTCTGCATTTTCAAAGTTCTAGCATTAACCCTTTAAGAATTAAACTCACAGGAGTTTTTCAGGCATTTTCGCCTAATCAGGGTAAACATCCAATAGAGTGTAAACAAAACACCCTTGATTGTGAAATGACCAAACTTGGGGAGCCCTGAGGGGCACATGAGAGAATCATTTTTTCAGAGTTTTCATTGAAATACACAAAGAAACCTAGTGCCCAGAAGCTAAGAAACATGGAATTATTTCCAGTTCGCTAAAACGCTTTTCTGTGAGTTTGAAACTCTTTTGTTACCTAGTGATTCAGCTTTGAGTTTCGAGATCCAGAAAAGAAGCACAGTGAGCTCTTGTGATCTGAAGTGCTTTTCTGCATTTTCAAAGTTCTAGCATTAACCATTGAGGAATTAAACTACAGGCGTTTTCAGTGAAATTCGCCTAATCAGGGTAAACATCCAATAGGCTCTAAACAAAAAACACGTGATCGTGGGATGACCAAATTTGGGGAGCCATGAGGGGCACAAGAGAGAATCATTTTGTCAGAGTTTCATTGAAATACACAAAGAAACCTAGTACCCAGAAGCTAAGAAACCTGGAATTATTTCCAGTTGGCTAAAACGCTTTCCTGTGAGTTTGAAACTCTTTTGCTACCTAGTGATTCAGCTTTGAGATACTTGAACCATGACAGAAGCACAGTGTGCTCTTGTGAACTAAAGTGTTGTTCTGCGTTTTTTTAAAGTTCTAGCATTAAACATTTAAGAATTAAACTCAGACGCGTTTTGAGGCATTTTCGCCTAATCAGGGTAAACATCCAAAAGAGTGTAAACAAAACACCCTTGATGGTGGGATGACCAAACTTGGGGAGCCTTGAGGGGCACATGACAGAATCATTTTTTCAGAGTTTCATTGAAATACACAAAGAAACCTAGTGCCCAGAAGCTAAGAAACATGGAATTATTTCAGTTCGCTAAAAACGCTTTTCTGTGAGTTTGAAACTCTTTTGATACCTAGTGATTCAGCTTTGAGATATTTGAACCAGGACAGAAGCACAGTGTGCTTTTGTGATCTGAAGTGCTTTTCTGCATTTTCAAAGTTCTAGCATTAACCATTGAGGATTTAACTACAGGCGTTTTCAGCGAAATTCGCCTAATCAGGGTAAATATCCAATAGGCTCTATACAAAAAACACGTGATGGTGGATTGACCAAACTTGGGAAGCCATGAGGGGCACAAGAGAGAATCATTTTGTCAGAGTTTCATTGAAATACACAAAGAAACCTAGTACCCACAAGCTAAGAAAACATGGAATTATTTAGAGTTCGCTAAAATGCTTTTCTGTGAGTTTGAAACTCTTTTGTTACCTAGAGATTCACCTTTGAGATACTTGAACCAGGACAGAAGCACAGTGTGCTCTTGTGATCTGAAGTGCTTTTCTGCATTTTCAAAGTTCTAGCATTAACCATTGAGGAATTAAACTAAAGGCGTTTTCAGTGCAATTCGCCTAATCAGGGTAAATATCCAATAGGCTCTATACAAAAAACACGTGATGGTGGATTGACGAAACTTGGGGGAGCCATGAGGGGCACAAGAGAGAATTATTCTGTCAGAGTTTCATTGAAATACACAAAGAAACCTAGTACCCACAAGCTAAGAAACATTAATTATTTCCAGTTCGATAAAACGCTTTTCTGTGAGTTTGAAACTCTTTTGATACCTAGTGATTCAGCTTTAAGATATTTGAACCAGGACAAAAGCACAGTGTGCTCTTGTGAACTAAAGTGTTGTTCTTCGTTTTTAAAGTTCTAGCATTAACCATTTAAGAATTAAACTCACAGGCGTTTTCAGGCATTTTCACCTAATCAGGGTAAACATCCAATAGACTGTAAAAAAAACACCATTGATGGTGGGATGACCAAACTTGGGGAGCCTTGAGATGCACATGAGAGAATCATTTTTTCAGAGTTTCATTGAAATACACAAAGAAACCTAGTACCCAGAAGCTAAGAATCATGGAATTATTTCCAGTTGGATAAATCGCTTTTCTGTGAGTTTAAATTCTTTTGCTACCTAGTGATTCAGCTTTGAGATACTTGAACCAGGAAAGAAGCACAGTGTGCTCTTGTGATCTGAAGTGCTTTTCTGCATTTTCAAAGTTCTAGCATTAACAATTGAGGAATTAAACTAAACAGGCGTTTTCAGTGAAATTCGCCTCTTCAGGGTAAATATCCAATAGGCTCTACACAAAAAACCCGTGATGGTGGATTGACCAAATTTGGGGAGCCATGAGGGGCACAAGAGAGAATCATTTTGTCAGAGTTTCATTGAAATACACAAAGAAACCTAGTAACCCTCAAGCTAAGAAACATGGAAGTATTTCCAGTTGTCTAAAATGCTTTTCAGTGAGTTTGAAACTCTTTTGCTACCTAGTGATTCAGCTTTGAGATACTTGAACCAGGACAGAAGCACAGTGTGCTATTGTGATCTGAAATGCTTTTCTGCATTGTCGAAGTTCTAGCATTAACCATTTAAGAATTAAACTACAGGCGTTTTCAGTGAAATTCGCCTAATCAGGGTAAACATCCAATAGACTGTAAACAAAACACCCTTGATGGTGGGATGACCAAACTTGGGGAGTCTTGAGGGGCACATGAGAGAATCATTTTTTCAGAGTTTCATTGAAATACACAAAGAAAACTAGTACCCACAAGCTAAGAAACATGGAATTATTTCCAGTTCGCTAAAACGCTTTTCTGTGAGTTTGAAACTCTTTTGTTACCTAGAGATTCAGCTTTGAGATACTTCAACCAGGACAGAAGCACAGTGTGCTCTTGTGATCTGAAGTGCTTTTCTGCAATTTCAAAGTTCTAGCATTAACCATTTAAGAATTAAACTACAGGCGTTTTCAGTGAAATTCGCCTAATCAGGGTAAACATCCAATAGGCTCTAAAGAAAAAACCCATGATGATGGATTGACCAAATTTGGGGAGCCATGAGGGTAACATGAGAGAATCATTTTGTCAGAGTTTCATTGAAATACACAAAGAAACCTAGTACCCAGAAGCTAAGAAACATGGAATTATTTCCAGTTGGCTAAAACGCTTTTCTGTGAGTTTGAAAGTCTTTTGCTACCTAGTGATTCAGCTTTGAGATACTTGAACCAGGACAGAAGCACAGTGTGCTCTTGTGAACTAAAGTGTTGTTCTGCATTTTTAAAGTTCTAGCATTAAACATTTAAGAAGTAAACTCAGACGCGTTTTGAGGCATTTTTCGCCTAATCAGGGTAAACATCCAAAAAACTGTAAACAAAACACCCTTGATGGTGGGATGACCAAACTTGGGGAGCCTTGAGGGGCACATGAGAGAATCATTTTTTCAGAGTTTCATTGAAATACACAAAGAAACCTAGTGCCCAGAAGCTAAGAAACATGGAATTATTTCCAGTTCGCTAAAACGCTTTTCTGTGAGTTTGAATCTCTTTTGCTACCTAGTGATTCAGCTTTGAGATATTGAACCAGGACAGAAGCACAGTGTGCTCTTGTGATCTGGAGTACTTTTCTGCATTACCAAAGTTCTAGCATTAACCATTGAGGAATTAAACTACAGGCGTTTTCAGTGAAATTCGCCTAATCAGGGTAAACATCCAATAGGCTCTAAACAAAAAACCCGTGATGGTGCATTGACCACATTTGGGGAGCCATGAGGGGCACAAGAGAGAATCATTTTGTCAGAGTATCATTGAAATACACAAAGAAACCTAGTACCAAGAAGCTAAGAAACATGGAATTATTTCCAGTTGGCAAAAAACGCTTTTCTGTGAGTTTGAAACTCTTTTGCTACCTAGTGATTCAGCTTTGAGATACTTGAACCAGGACAGAAGCACAGTGTGCTCTTGTGAACTAAAGTGTTGTTCTGCATTTTCAAAGTTCTAGCATTAACCATTTAAGAATTAAACTCACAGGCGTTTTCAGGCATTTTCACCTAATCAGGGTAAACATCCAATAGAGTGTAAACAAAACACCCTTGATTGTGAAATGACCAAACTTGGGGAGCCCTGAGGGGCACATGAGAGAATCATTTTTTCAGAGTTTCATTGAAATACACAAAGAAACCTAGTGCCCAGAAGCTAAGAAATATGGAATTATTTCCAGTTCGCTAAAACGCTTTTCTGTGAGTTTGAAACTCTTTTGTTACCTAGTGATTCAGCTTTGAGTTTCGAGATCCAGAAAAGAAGCACAGTGAGCTCTTGTGATCTGAAGTGCTTTTCTGCATTTTCAAAGTTCTAGCATTAACCATTGAGGAAATAAACTACAGGCGTTTTCAGTGAAATTCGCCTAATCAGGGTAAACATCCAATAGGCTCTAAACAAAAAACACGTGATCGTGGGATGACCAAATTTGGGGAGCCATGAGGGGCACAAGAGAGAATCATTTTGTCAGAGTTTCATTGAAATACACAAAGAAACCTAGTACCCAGAAGCTAAGAAACCTGGAATTATTTCCAGTTGCCTAAAACGCTTTCCTGTGAGTTTGAAACTCTTTTGCTACCTAGTGATTCAGCTTTGAGATACTTGAACCAGGACAGAAGCACAGTGTGCTCTTGTGAACTAAAGTGTTGTTCTGCGTTTTTAAAGTTCTAGCATTAACCGTTTAAGAATTAGAGTCGTTTTCAGGCATTTTCGCCTAATCAGGGTAAACATCCAAAAGACTGTAAACAAAACACCCTTGATGGTGGGATGACCCAACTTGGGGAGCCTGGAGGGGCACATGAGAGAATCATTTTTTTCAGAGTTTCATTGAAATACACAAAGAAACCTAGTACCCAGAAGCTAAGAAGCATGGAATTATTTCCAGTTCTCTAAAACAATTTTCTGTGAGTTTGAAACCCTTTTGTTACCTAGTGATTCAGCTTTGAGATTCTAGATCCAGAAAAGAAGCACAGTGAGCGCTTTGTGAACTGAAGTGCTTTTCTGCATTTTCAAAATTCTAGCATTAACCATTGAGGAATTAAACTACAGGCGTTTTTCAGTGAAATTCGCCTAATCAGGGTAAATATCCAATAGGCTCTAAACAAAAAACCCGTGATCGTGGAATGACCAAATTTGGGGAGCCATGAGGGGCACAAGACAGAATCATTTTGTCAGAGTTTCATTGAAATACACAAAGAAACCTAGTACCCAGAAGCTAAGAAACATGGAATAATTTCCAGTTGGCTAAAACGCTTTTCTGTGAGTTTGAAACTCTTTTGTTACCTAGTGATTCAGCTTTGAGTTTCGAGATCCAGAAAAGAAGCACAGTGAGCTCTTGTGATCTGAAGTGCTTTTCTGCATTTTCAAAGTTCTAGCATTAACCATTGAGGAAATAAACTACAGGCGTTTTCAGTGAAATTCGCCTAATCAGGGTAAACATCCAATAGGCTCTAAACAAAAAACACGTGATCGTGGGATGACCAAATTTGGGGAGCCATGAGGGGCACAAGAGAGAATCATTTTGTCAGAGTTTCATTGAAATACACAAAGAAACCTAGTACCCAGAAGCTAAGAAACCTGGAATTATTTCCAGTTGCCTAAAACGCTTTCCTGTGAGTTTGAAACTCTTTTGCTACCTAGTGATTCAGCTTTGAGATACTTGAACCAGGACAGAAGCACAGTGTGCTCTTGTGAACTAAAGTGTTGTTCTGCGTTTTTTTAAAGTTCTAGCATTAACCGTTTAAGAATTAGAGTCGTTTTCAGGCATTTTCGCCTAATCAGGGTAAACATCCAAAAGACTGTAAACAAAACACCCTTGATGGTGGGATGACCCAACTTGGGGAGCCTGGAGGGGCACATGAGAGAATCATTTTTTCAGAGTTTCATTGAAATACACAAAGAAACCTAGTACCCAGAAGCTAAGAAGCATGGAATTATTTCCAGTTCTCTAAAACAATTTTCTGTGAGTTTGAAACCCTTTTGTTACCTAGTGATTCAGCTTTGAGATTCTAGATCCAGAAAAGAAGCACAGTGAGCGCTTGTGAACTGAAGTGCTTTTCTGCATTTTCAAAATTCTAGCATTAACCATTGAGGAATTAAACTACAGGCGTTTTCAGTGAAATTCGCCTAATCAGGGTAAATATCCAATAGGCTCTAAACAAAAAACCCGTGATCGTGGAATGACCAAATTTGGGGAGCCATGAGGGGCACAAGACAGAATCATTTTGTCAGAGTTTCATTGAAATACACAAAGAAACCTAGTACCCAGAAGCTAAGAAACATGGAATAATTTCCAGTTGGCTAAAACGCTTTTTCTGTGAGTTTGAAACTCTTTTGCTACCTAGTGATTCAGCTTTGAGATACTTGAACTAGGACAGAAGCACAGTGTGATCTTGTGAACTAAAGTGTTGTTCTGCATTTTCAAAGTTCTAGCATTAACCATTTAAGAATTAAACTCACAGGAGTTTTCAGGCATTTTCGCCTAATCAGGGTAAACATCCAATAGAGTGTAAACAAAACACCCTTGATTGTGAAATGACCAAACTTGGGGAGCCCTGAGGGGCACATGAGAGAATCATTTTTTCAGAGTTTCATTGAAATACACAAAGAAACCTAGTGCTCAGAAGCTAAGAAACATGGAATTATTTCCAGTTCGCTAAAACGCTTTTCTGTGAGTTTGAAACTCTTTTGTTACCTAGTGATTCAGCTTTGAGTTTCGAGATCCAGAAAAGAAGCACAGTGAGCTCTTTTGATCTGAAGTGCTTTTCTGCATTTTCAAAGTTCTAGCATTAACCATTGAGGAATTAAACTACAGGCGTTTTCAGTGAAATTCGCCTAATCAGGGAAAACATCCAATAGGCTCTAAACAAAAAACCCGTGATGGTGGATTGACCACATTTGGGGAGCCATGAGGGGCACAAGAGAGAATCATTTTGTCAGAGTATCATTGAAATACACAAAGAAACCAAGTACCAAGAAGCTAAGAAACATGGAATTATTTCCAGTTGGCAAAAAAAACGCTTTTCTGTGAATTTGAAACTCTTTTGCTACCTAGTGATTCAGCTTTGAGATACTTGAACCAGGACAGAAGCACAGTGTGCTCTTGTGAACTAAAGTGTTGTTCTGCATTTTCAAAGTTCTAGCATTAACCCTTTAAGAATTAAACTCACAGGAGTTTTCAGGCATTTTCGCCTAATCAGGGTAAACATCCAATAGAGTGTAAACAAAACACCCTTGATTGAGAAATGACCAAACTTGGGGAGCCCTGAGGGGCACATGAGAGAATCATTTTTTCAGAGTTTCATTGAAATACACAAAGAAACCTAGTGCCCAGAAGCTAAGAAACATGGAATTATTTCCAGTTCGCTAAAACGCTTTTCAGTGAGTTTGAAACTCTTTTGTTACCTAGTGATTCAGCTTTGAGTTTCGAGATCTAGAAAAGAAGCACAGTGAGCTCTTGTGATCTGAAGTGCTTTTCTGCATTTTCAAAGTTCTAGCATTAACCATTGAGGAATTAAACTACAGGCGTTTTCAGTGAAATTCGCCTAATCAGGGTAAACATCCAATAGGCTCTAAACAAAAAACACGTGATCGTGGGATGACCAAATTTGGGGAGCCATGAGGGGCACAAGAGAGAATCATTTTGTCAGAGTTTCATTGAAATACACAAAGAAACCTAGTACCCAGAAGCTAAGAAACCTGGAATTATTTCCAGTTGGCTAAAAACGCTTTCCTGTGAGTTTGAAACTCTTTTGCTACCTAGTGATTCAGCTTTGAGATACTTGAACCATGACAGAAGCACAGTGTGCTCTTGTGAACTAAAGTGTTGTTCTGCGTTTTTAAAGTTCTAGCATTAAACATTTAAGTATTAAACTCAGACGCGTTTTGAGGCATTTTCGCCTAATCAGGGTAAACATCCAAAAGAGTGTAAACAAAACACCCTTGATGGTGGGATGACCAAACTTGGGGAGCCTTGAGGGGCACATGACAGAATCATTTTTTCAGAGTTTCATTGAAATACACAAAGAAACCTAGTGCCCAGAAGCTAAGAAACATGGAATTATTTCAGTTCGCTAAAACGCTTTTCTGTGAGTTTGAAACTCTTTTGATACCTAGTGATTCAGCTTTGAGATATTTGAACCAGGACAGAAGCACAGTGTGCTTTTTTGATCTGAAGTGCTTTTCTGCATTTTCAAAGTTCTAGCATTAACCATTGAGGATTTAACTACAGGCGTTTTCAGCGAAATTCGCCTAATCAGGGTAAATATCCAATAGGCTCTATACAAAAAACACGTGATGGTGGATTGACCAAACTTGGGAAGCCATGAGGGGCACAAGAGAGAATCATTTTGTCAGAGTTTCATTGAAATACACAAAGAAACCTAGTACCCACAAGCTAAGAAACATGGAATTATTTAGAGTTCGCTAAAATGCTTTTCAGTGAGTTTGAAACTCTTTTGTTACCTAGAGATTCACCTTTGAGATACTTGAACCAGGACAGAAGCACAGTGTGCTCTTGTGATCTGAAGTGCTTTTCTGCATTTTCAAAGTTCTAGCATTAACCATTGAGGAATTAAACTAAAGGCGTTTTCAGTGCAATTCGCCTAATCAGGGTAAATATCCAATAGGCTCTATACAAAAAACACGTGATGGTGGATTGACCAAACTTGGGGGAGCCATGAGGGGCACAAGAGAGAATTATTCTGTCAGAGTTTCATTGAAATACACAAAGAAACCTAGTACCCACAAGCTAAGAAACATTAATTATTTCCAGTTCGCTAAAACGCTTTTCTGTGAGTTTGAAACTCTTTTGATACCTAGTGATTCAGCTTTAAGATATTTGAACCAGGACAAAAGCACAGTGTGCTCTTGTGAACTAAAGTGTTGTTCTTCGTTTTTAAAGTTCTAGCATTAACCATTTAAGAATTAAACTCACAGGCGTTTTCAGGCATTTTCACCTAATCAGGGTAAACATCCAATAGACTGTAAAAAAAACACCATTGATGGTGGGATGACCAAACTTGGGGAGCCTTGAGATGCACATGAGAGAATCATTTTTTCAGAGTTTCATTGAAATACACAAAGAAACCTAGTACCCAGAAGCTAAGAATCATGGAATTATTTCCAGTTGGATAAATCGCTTTTCTGTGAGTTTAAATTCTTTTTGCTACCTAGTGATTCAGCTTTCAGATACTTGAACCAGGAAAGAAGCACAGTGTGCTCTTGTGATCTGAAGTGCTTTTCTGCATTTTCAAAGTTCTAGCATTAACAATTGAGGAATTAAACTAACAGGCGTTTTCAGTGAAATTCGCCTCTTCAGGGTAAATATCCAATAGGCTCTACACAAAAAACCCGTGATGGTGGATTGACCAAATTTGGGGAGCCATGAGGGGCACAAGAGAGAATCATTTTGTCAGAGTTTCATTGAAATACACAAAGAAACCTAGTACCCTCAAGCTAAGAAACATGGAAGTATTTCCAGTTGTCTAAAATGCTTTTCAGTGAGTTTGAAACTCTTTTGCTACCTAGTGATTCAGCTTTGAGATACTTGAACCAGGACAGAAGCACAGTGTGCTCTTGTGAACTAAAGTGTTATTCTGCGTTTTTAAAGTTCTAGCATTAACCATTTAAGAATTAAACTCACAGGCGTTTTCAGGCATTTTCGCCTAATCAGGGTAAACATCCAATAGACTGTAAACAAAACACCCTTGATGGTGGGATGACCAAACTTGGGGAGTCTTGAGGGGCACATGAGAGAATCATTTTTTCAGAGTTTCATTGAAATACACAAAGAAAACTAGTACCCACAAGCTAAGAAACATGGAATTATTTCCAGTTCGCTAAAACGCTTTGCTGTGAGTTTGAAACTCTTTTGTTACCTAGAGATTCAGCTTTGAGATACTTCAACCAGGACAGAAGCACAGTGTGCTCTTGTGATCTGAAGTGCTTTTCTGCAATTTCAAAGTTCTAGCATTAACCATTTAAGAATTAAACTACAGGCGTTTTCAGTGAAATTCGCCTAATCAGGGTAAACATCCAATAGGCTCTAAAGAAAAAACCCATGATGATGGATTGACCAAATTTGGGGAGCCATGAGGGTAACATGCGAGAATCATTTTGTCAGAGTTTCATTGAAATACACAAAGAAACCTAGTACCAAGAAGCTAAGAAACATGGAATTATTTCCAGTTGGCTAAAACGCTTTTCTGTGAGTTTGAAAGTCTTTTGCTACCTAGTGATTCAGCTTTGAGATACTTGAACCAGGAGAGAAGCACAGTGTACTCTTGTGAACAAAAGTGTTGTTCTTCGTTTTTAAAGTTCTAGCATTAACCATATAAGAATTAAACTCACAGGCGTTTTCAGGCATTTTAACCTAATCAGGGTAAACATGCAATAGACTGTAAAAAAAAAAAAACACCCTTGATGGTGGGATGACCAAACTTGGGGAGCCTTGAGGGGCACATGAGAGAATCATTTTTTCAGAGTTTCATTGAAATACACAAAGAAACCTAGTACCCAGAAGCTAAGAAACATGGGATTATTTCCAGTTGGCTAAATCGCATTTCTGTGAGTTTGAAACTCTTTTGCTACCTAGTGATTCAGCTTTGAGATACTTGAACCAGGACAGAAGCACAGTGTGCTATTGTGATCTGAAATGCTTTTCTGCATTGTCGAAGTTCTAGCATTAACCATTTAAGAATTAAACTACAGGCGTTTTCAGTGAAATTCGCCTAATCAGGGTAAACATCCAATAGACTGTAAACAAAACACCCTTGATGGTGGGATGACCAAACTTGGGGAGCCTTGAGGGGGCACATGAGAGAATCATTTTTTCAGACTTTCATTGAAATACACAAAGAAACCTAGTGCCCAGAAGCTAAGAAACATGGAATTATTTCCATTTCTCTAAAACGCTTTTCTGTGAATTTGAAACTCTTTTGTTACCTAGTGATTCAGCTTTGAGATACTTGAACCAGGAAAGAAGCACAGTGAGCTCTTGTGATCTGAAGTGCTTTTTTGCATTTTCAATGTTCTAGCATTAACCATTGAGGAATTAAACTAACAGGCGTTTTCAGTGAAGTTCGCCTAATCAGGGTCAACATCCAATAGGCTCTAAACAAAAAACCCGTTATGGTGGGATGACCAAATTTGTTGAGCCATGAGGGGCACAAGAGAGAATCATTTTGTCAGAGTTTCATTGAAATACACAAAGAAACCTAGTACCCAGAAGCTAAGAATCATGGAATTATTTCCAGTTGCCTAAAACGCTTTTCTGTGAGTTTGAAACTCTTTTGCTACCTAGAGATTCAGCTTTGAGATACTTGAACCAGGAGAGAAGCACAGTGTGCTCTTATGAACTAAAGTGTTGTTCTGTGTTTTTTAATGTTCTAGCATTAACCATTTAAGAATTAAACTCAGAGGCATTTTCAGGCATTTTCGCCTAATTAGGGTTAACATCCAATAGACTGTAAAACAAAACACCCTTGATGGTGGGATGACCAAACTTGAGGAACCTTTAGGGGCACATGGGAGAATCATTTCTTCAGAGTTTCATTGAAATACAGAAAGAAACCTAGTGCCCAGAAGCTAATAAACATGGAATTATTTCCAGTTCGCTGAAACGCTTCTCTGTGAGTTTGAAACTCTTTTGCTAGCTAGTGATTCAGCTTTGAGATACTTGAACCAGGACATAAGCACACTGTGCTCTTGTGAAGTAAAGTGTTGTTCTGTGTTTTTAATGTTCTAGCATTAACCATTTAAGAATTAAACTCAGAGGCGTTTTCAGGCATTTTCGCCTAATTAGGGTAAACATCCAATAGACTGTAAACAAAACACCCTTGATGGTGGGATGACCAAACTTGAGGAACCTTGAGGGGCACATGGGAGAATCATTTCTTCAGAGTTTCATTGAAATACACAAAGAAACCTAGTGCCCAGAAGCTAAGAAACACGGAATTATTTCCAGTGAGCTAAAATGCTTTTCTCTGAGTTTGAAACTCTTTTGCTACCTAGTGATTCAGCTTTGAGATACTTGAACCAGGACAGAAGCACAGTGTGCTCTTGTGATCGGAAGTGCTTTTCTGCATTTCCAAAGTTCTAGCATTAACCATTGAGGAATCAAACTACAGGCGTTTTCAGTGAAATTCGCCTAATCAGGGTAAACATCCAATAGGCTCTAAACAAAAAAACACGTGATGGTGGATTGACCAAATTTTGGGGAGCCATGAGGGGCATAAGAGAGAATCATTTTGTCAGAGTTTCAATGAAATTCACAAAAAAAAACCTAGTACCGACAAACTAAGAAACATGGAATTATTTCCAGTTGGCTAAAACGCTTTTCTGTGAGTTTGAAACTCTTTTGCTACCTAGTGATTCAGCTTTGAGATACTTGAACCAGGAGAGAAGCACAGTGTGCTCTTGTGAACTAAAGTGTTGTTCTGCGTTTTGAAAGTTCTAGCATTAACCATTTAAGAATTAATCTCACAGGCGTTTTCAGGCATTTGCGCCTAATCACGTTAAACATCCAATAGACTGTAAAAAAAAAACACCCTTGATGGTGGGATGACCAAATTTGGGGAGCCATGAGGGGCACATGAGAGAATCATTTTTTCCGAGTTTCATTGAAATACACAAAGAAACCTAGTGCCCAGAAGCTAAGAAACATGGAATTATTTCCAGTTGGGTAAATCGCTTTTCTGTGAGTTAGAAACTCTTTTGCTACCTAGTGATTCAGCTTTGAGATACTTGAACCAGGACAAAAGCACAGTGTGCTTTTGTGATCTGAAATGCTCTTCTGCCTTTTCAAAGTTCTAGCATTAACCATTGAGGAATTAAACTACAGGCGTTTTCAGTGAAATTCGCCTAATCAGGGTCAAAATCCAATAGGCTCTAAACAAAAAACCCGTGATGGTAGATTGACCAAAATGGGTGAGCCATGAGGGGCACAAGAGAGAATCATTTTGTCAGAGTTTCATTGAAATACACAAAGAAACCTAGTACCGACAAGCTAAGAAACATGGAATTATTTCCAGTTGGCTAAAACGCTTTTCTGTGAGTTTTAAACTCTTTTGTTACCTAGTGATTCAGCTTTGAGATACTTGAAGCAGGAAAGAAGCACAGTGTGCTCTTGTGATCAGAAGTGCTTTTCTGCATTTCCAAAGTTCTAGCATTAACCATTGAGGAATTAAATTAACAGGCATTTTCAGTGAAATTCGCCTAATCAGGGTAAACATCCAATAGGCTCTAAACAAAAAACCCGTGATGGTTCGATGACCAAATTTGGGGAGCCATAAGGGGCACAAGAGAGAATCATTTTGTCAGAGTTTTATTGAAATACACAAAAGAAACCTGGTACCCAGAAGCTAATAAACATGGAATTATTTCCAGTTGGCTAAATCGCATTTCTGTGAGTTTGAAACTCTTTTGCTACCTAGTGATTCAGCTTTGAGATACTTGAACCAGGACAGAAGCACAGTGTGCTATTGTGATCTGAAATGCTTTTCTGCATTGTCAAAGTTCTAGCATTAACCATTGAGGAATTAAACTACAGGCGTTTTCAGTGAAATTCGCCTAATCAGGGTATTAAAACATCCAATAGGCTCTAAACAAAAAACCTGTGATGGTGGATTGACCAAATTTGGGGAGCCGTGAGGGGGCACAAGAGAGAATCATTTTGTCAGAGTTTCATTGAAATACACAAAGAAACCTAGTACCCTCAAGCTAAGAAACATGGAAGTATTTCCAGTTGTCTAAAATGCTTTTCAGTGAGTTTGAAACTCTTTTGCTACCTAGTGATTCAGCTTTGAGATACTTGAACCAGGACAGAAGCACAGTGTGCTCTTGTGAACTAAAGTGTTATTCTGCGTTTTTAAAGTTCTAGCATTAACCATTTAAGAATTAAACTCACAGGCGTTTTCAGGCATTTTCGCCTAATCAGGGTAAACATCCAATAGACTGTAAACAAAACACCCTTGATGGTGGGATGACCAAACTTGGGGAGTCTTGAGGGGCACATGAGAGAATCATTTTTTCAGAGTTTCATTGAAATACACAAAGAAAACTAGTACCCACAAGCTAAGAAACATGGAATTATTTCCAGTTCGCTAAAACGCTTTTCTGTGAGTTTGAAACTCTTTTGTTACCTAGAGATTCAGCTTTGAGATACTTCAACCAGGACAGAAGCACAGTGTGCTCTTGTGAATTGAAGTGCTTTTCTGCAATTTCAAAGTTCTAGCATTAACCATTTAAGAATTAAACTACAGGCGTTTTCAGTGAAATTCGCCTAATCAGGGTAAACATCCAATAGGCTCTAAAGAAAAAACCCATGATGATGGATTGACCAAATTTGGGGAGCCATGAGGGTAACATGAGAGAATCATTTTGTCAGAGTTTCATTGAAATACACAAAGAAACCTAGTACCCAGAAGCTAAGAAACATGGAATTATTTCCAGTTGGCTAAAACGCTTTTCTGTGAGTTTGAAAGTCTTTTGCTACCTAGTGATTCAGCTTTGAGATACTTGAACCAGGAGAGAAGCACAGTGTACTCTTGTGAACAAAAGTGTTGTTCTTCGTTTTTAAAGTTCTAGCATTAACCATTTAAGAATTAAACTCACAGGCGTTTTCAGGCATTTTAACCTAATCAGGGTAAACATGCAATAGACTGTAAAAAAAAAACACCCTTGATGGTGGGATGACCAAACTTGGGGAGCCTTGAGGGGCACATGAGAGAATCATTTTTTCAGAGTTTCATTGAAATACACAAAGAAACCTAGTACCCAGAAGCTAAGAAACATGGGATTATTTCCAGTTGGCTAAATCGCATTTCTGTGAGTTTGAAACTCTTTTGCTACCTAGTGATTCAGCTTTGAGATACTTGAACCAGGACAGAAGCACAGTGTGCTATTGTGATCTGAAATGCTTTTCTGCATTGTCGAAGTTCTAGCATTAAACCATTTAAGAATTAAACTACAGGCGTTTTCAGTGAAATTCGCCTAATCAGGGTAAACATCCAATAGACTGTAAACAAAACACCCTTGATGGTGGGATGACCAAACTTGGGGAGCCTTGAGGGGCACATGAGAGAATCATTTTTTCAGAGTTTCATTGAAATACACAAAGAAACCTAGTGCCCAGAAGCTAAGAAACATGGAATTATTTCCATTTCTCTAAAACGCTTTTCTGTGAATTTGAAACTCTTTTGTTACCTAGTGATTCAGCTTTGAGATACTTGAACCAGGAAAGAAGCACAGTGAGCTCTTGTGATCTGAAGTGCTTTTTTGCATTTTCAATGTTCTAGCATTAACCATTGAGGAATTAAACTAACAGGCGTTTTCAGTGAAGTTCGCCTAATCAGGGTCAACATCCAATAGGCTCTAAACAAAAAACCCGTTATGGTGGGATGACCAAATTTGTTGAGCCATGAGGGGCACAAGAGAGAATCATTTTGTCAGAGTTTCATTGAAATACACAAAGAAACCTAGTACCCAGAAGCTAAGAATCATGGAATTATTTCCAGTTGCCTAAAACGCTTTTCTGTGAGTTTGAAACTCTTTTGCTACCTAGAGATTCAGCTTTGAGATACTTGAACCAGGAGAGAAGCACAGTGTGCTCTTATGAACTAAAGTGTTGTTCTGTGTTTTTAATGTTCTAGCATTAACCATTTAAGAATTAAACTCAGAGGCGTTTTTCAGGCATTTTCGCCTAATTAGGGTAAACATCCAATAGACTGTAAACAAAACACCCTTGATGGTGGGATGACCAAACTTGAGGAACCTTTAGGGGCACATGGGAGAATCATTTCTTCAGAGTTTCATTGAAATACAGAAAGAAACCTAGTGCCCAGAAGCTAATAAACATGGAATTATTTCCAGTTCGCTGAAACGCTTCTCTGTGAGTTTGAAACTCTTTTGCTACCTAGTGATTCAGCTTTGAGATACTTGAACCAGGACATAAGCACACTGTGCTCTTGTGAAGTAAAGTGTTGTTCTGTGTTTTTAATGTTCTAGCATTAACCATTTAAGAATTAAACTCAGAGGCGTTTTCAGGCATTTTCGCCTAATTAGGGTAAACATCCAATAGACTGTAAACAAAACACCCTTGATGGTGGGATGACCAAACTTGAGGAACCTTGAGGGGCACATGGGAGAATCATTTCTTCAGAGTTTCATTGAAATACACAAAGAAACCTAGTGCCCAGAAGCTAAGAAACACGGAATTATTTCCAGTGAGCTAAAATGCTTTTCTCTGAGTTTGAAACTCTTTTGCTACCTAGTGATTCAGCTTTGAGATACTTGAACCAGGACAGAAGCACAGTGTGCTCTTGTGATCGGAAGTGCTTTTCTGCATTTCCAAAGTTCTAGCATTAACCATTGAGGAATCAAACTACAGGCGTTTTCAGTGAAATTCGCCTAATCAGGGTAAACATCCAATAGGCTCTAAACAAAAAAACACGTGATGGTGGATTGACCAAATTTTGGGGAGCCATGAGGGGCATAAGAGAGAATCATTTTGTCAGAGTTTCAATGAAATTCACAAAAAAACCTAGTACCGACAAACTAAGAAACATGGAATTATTTCCAGTTGGCTAAAACGCTTTTCTGTGAGTTTGAAACTCTTTTGCTACCTAGTGATTCAGCTTTGAGATACTTGAACCAGGAGAGAAGCACAGTGTGCTCTTGTGAACTAAAGTGTTGTTCTGCGTTTTGAAAGTTCTAGCATTAACCATTTAAGAATTAATCTCACAGGCGTTTTCAGGCATTTGCGCCTAATCACGTTAAACATCCAATAGACTGTAAAAAAAACACCCTTGATGGTGGGATGACCAAATTTGGGGAGCCATGAGGGGCACATGAGAGAATCATTTTTTCAGAGTTTCATTGAAATACACAAAGAAACCTAGTGCCCAGAAGCTAAGAAACATGGAATTATTTCCAGTTGGGTAAATCGCTTTTCTGTGAGTTAGAAACTCTTTTGCTACCTAGTGATTCAGCTTTGAGATACTTGAACCAGGACAAAAGCACAGTTTGCTTTTGTGATCTGAAATGCTCTTCTGCCTTTTCAAAGTTCTAGCATTAACCATTGAGGAATTAAACTACAGGCGTTTTCAGTGAAATTCGCCTAATCAGGGTCAAAATCCAATAGGCTCTAAACAAAAAACCCGTGATGGTAGATTGACCAAAATGGGGGAGCCATGAGGGGCACAAGAGAGAATCATTTTGTCAGAGTTTCATTGAAATACACAAAGAAACCTAGTACCGACAAGCTAAGAAACATGGAATTATTTCCAGTTGGCTAAAACGCTTTTCTGTGAGTTTTAAACTCTTTTGTTACCTAGTGATTCAGCTTTGAGATACTTGAAGCAGGAAAGAAGCACAGTGTGCTCTTGTGATCAGAAGTGCTTTTCTGCATTTCCAAAGTTCTAGCATTAACCATTGAGGAATTAAATTAACAGGCGTTTTCAGTGAAATTCGCCTAATCAGGGTAAACATCCAATAGGCTCTAAACAAAAAACCCGTGATGGTTCGATGACCAAATTTGGGGAGCCATAAGGGGCACAAGAGAGAATCATTTTGTCAGAGTTTTATTGAAATACACAAAGAAACCTGGTACCCAGAAGCTAATAAACATGGAATTATTTCCAGTTGGCTAAATCGCATTTCTGTGAGTTTGAAACTCTTTTGCTACCTAGTGATTCAGCTTTGAGATACTTGAACCAGGACAGAAGCACAGTGTGCTATTGTGATCTGAAATGCTTTTCTGCATTGTCAAAGTTCTAGCATTAACCATTGAGGAATTAAACTACAGGCGTTTTCAGTGAAATTCGCCTAATCAGGGTAAACATCCAATAGGCTCTAAACAAAAAACCTGTGATGGTGGATTGACCAAATTTGGGGAGCCGTGAGGGGCACAAGAGAGAATCATTTTTTCAGAGTTTCATTGAAATACACAAAGAAACCTAGTACCCACAATCTAAGAAACATGGAATTATTCCCAGTTGGCTAAAACGCTTTTCTGGGAGTTTGAAACTTTTTTGCTACCTGGTGATTCAGCTTTGAGATACTTGAACCAGGAGAGAAGAACTGTGTGCTCTTGTGAACTAAAGTGTTGTTCTGCGTTTTTAAAGTTCTAGCATTAACCATTTAAGAATTAATCTCACAGGCGTTTTCAGGCATTTTCGCCTAATCAGGGTAAACATCCAATAGACTGTAAACAAAACACCCTTGATGGTGGGATGACCAAACTTGGGGAGCCTTGAGGGGCACATGAGAAAATCATTTTTTCATACTTTCATTGAAATACACAAAGAAACCTAGTGCCCAGAAGCTAAGAAACATGGAATTATTTCCATTTCTCTAAAAACGCTTTTCTGTGAATTTGAAACTCTTTTGTTACCTAGTGATTCAGCTTTGAGATACTTGAACCAGGAAAGAAGCACAGTGAGCTCTTGTGATCTGAAGTGCTTTTCTGCATTTTCAATGTTCTAGCATTAACCATTGAGGAATTAAACTAACAGGCGTTTTCAGTGAAGTTCGCCTAATCAGGGTCAACATCCAATAGGCTCTAAACAAAAAACCCGTTATAGTGGGATGACCAAATTTGTTGAGCCATGAGGGGCACAAGAGAGAATCATTTTGTCAGAGTTTCATTGAAATACACAAAGAAACCTAGTACCCAGAAGCTAAGAAACATGGGATTATTTCCAGTCGGGTAAATCGCTTTTCTGTGAGTTTGAAACTCTTTTGCTACCTAGTGATTCAGCCTTCAGATACTTGAACCAGGACAGGAGCACTGTGTGCTCTTGTGATCTGAAGTGCTTTTCTGCATTTTCAAAGTTCTAGCTTTAGCCATTGAGGAATTAAACTACAGACGTTTTCAGTGAAATTCGCCTAATCAGGGTAAACATCCAATAGGCTCTAAACAAAAAACCCGTGATGGTGGATTGACCAAAATTTGGGTATCCATGAGGGGGGACAAGAGAGAATCATTTTGTCAGAGTTTCATTGAAATACACAAAGAAACCTAGTACCCAGAAGCTAAGAATCATGGAATTATTTCCAGTTCGCTAAAACGCTTTTCTGTGAGTTTGAAACTCTTTTGCTACCTAGAAATTCAGCTTTGAGATACTTGAACCAGGAGAGAAGCACAGTGTGCTCTTATGAACTAAAGTGTTGTTCTGTGTTTTTAATGTTCTAGCATTAACCATTTAAGAATTAAACTCAGAGGCGTTTTCAGGCATTTTCGCCTAATTAGGGTAACCATCCAATAGACTGTAAACAAAACATCCTTGATGGTGGGATGACCAAACTTGAGGAACCTTGAGGCGTTTTCAGTGAAATTCGCCTAATCAGGGTAAACTTCCAATAGACTCTAAAACAAAAAACCCGTGATGGTGGGATGACCAAATTTGGGGAGCCATGAGGGGCACAAGAGAGAATCATATTGTCAGAGGTTCATTGAAATACACAAAGAAACCTAGTACCCACAAGCTACGAAACTTGGAATTATTTCCAGTTGGCTAAACCGCTTTTCTGTGAGTTTGAAACTCTTTTGCTACCTAGTGATTCAGCTTTGAGATACTTGAACCAGGACAGGAGCACAGTGTGCTCTTGTGATCTGAAGTGCTTTTCTGCATTTTCAAAGTTCTAGCATTAACCATTGAGGAATTAAACTACAGGAGTTTTCAGTGAAATTTGCCTAATCAGGGTAAACATCCAATAGGCTCTAAACAAAAAACCCGTGATGGTGGATTGAACAAATTTGGGGATCCATGAGGGGCACAAGAGAGATTCATTTTGTCAGAGTTTCATTGAAATACACAAAGAAACCTAGTACCCACAAGCTAAGAAACATGGAATTATTTCCAGTTGTCTACAATGCTTTTCTGTGAGTTTGAAACTCTTTTGCTACCTAGTGATTCAGCTTTGAGATACTTGAACCAGGAGAGAAGCACAGTGTGCTCTTGTGAACTAAAGTGTTGTTCTGCATTTTTAAAGTTCCAGCATTAACCATTTAAGAATTAAACTCACAGGCTTTTTCAGGCATTTTTTGCCTAATCAGGGTAAACATCCAATAGACTGTAAACAAAACACCCTTGATGGTCTGATGACCAAACTTGGGGAGCCTTGAGGGGCACATGAGAGAATCATTTTTTCAGAGTTTCATTGAAATACACAAAGAAACCTAGTGCCCAGAAGCTAAGAAACATGGAATTATTTCCAGTTCTCTAAAACGCTTTTCTGTGAGTTTGAAACTCTTTTGTTACCTAGTGATTCAGCTTTGAGATACTTGAACCAGGAAAGAAGCACAGTGTGCTCTTGTGATCTGAAGTGCTTTTCTGCATTTTCAAAGTTCTAGCATTAACCATTGAAAAATTAAACTAGAGGAGTTTTCAGTGAAATTCGTCTAATCAGGGTAATCATCCAATAGGCTTTAAACAAAAAACCCGTGATGGTGGATTGACCAAATTTGGGGAGCCATGAGGGGCACAAGAGAGAATCATTTTGTCAGAGTTTCATTGAAATACACAAAGAAACCTAGTACCCACAAGCTAAGAAACATGAAATTATTTTCAGTTGGCGAAATCGCTTTTATGTGAGTTTGAAACTCTTTTGCTACCTAGTGAATGAGCTTTGAGATACTTGAACCAGGACAGAAGCACAGTGTGCTCTTGTGAACTAAAGTCTTGTTCTGCATTTTTAAAGTTCTAGCATTAACATTTAAGAATTAAACTCACAGGCATTTTCAGGCATTTTCGCCTAATCAGGGTAAACATCCCATAGACTGTAAACAAAACACCCTTGATGGTGGGATGACCAAACTGGGGGAGCCTTGAGGGGCACATGACAGAATCATTTTTTCAGAGTTTCATTGAAATACCAAAGAAACCTAGTTCCCAGAAGCTAAGAAACATGGAATTATTTCCAGTTCTCTAAAACACTTTTCTGTGAGTTTGAAACTCTTTCCTACCTAGTAATTCAGCTTTGAGATACTTGAACCAGGACAGGAGCACAGTGTGCTCTTGTGATCTGAAGTGCTTTTCTGCATTTTCAAAGTTCTAGCATTAACCATTGAGGAATTAAACTACAGGCGTTTTCAGTGAAATTCGCCTAATCAAGGTAAACATCCAATAGGCTCTAAACAAAAAACCCGTGATGGTGGATTGACCAAATTTGGGGAGCCATGAGGGGCACAAAGAGAATCATTTTGTCAAAGTTTCATTGAAATATACAAAGAAACCTAGTACACACAAGCTGAGAAACATGGACTTATTTCCAGTTGTCAAAAACGCTTTTCTGTGAGTTTGAAACTCTTTTGCTACCTAGTGATTCAGCTTTGAGATACTTGAACCAGGACAGAAGCACAGTGTGCTCTTGTGAACTAAAGTGTTGTTCTGCGTTTTTAATGTTCTAGCATTAACCATTCAAGAAGTAAACTCACAGGCGTTTTCAGGCATTTTCGCCTAATCAGGGTAAACATCCAATAGACTGTAAACAAAACACCCTTGATGGTGGGATGACCAAACATGGGGAGCATTGAGGGTGACAAGAGAGAATCATTTCTTCAGAGTTTTATTGAAATACACAAAGAATCCTAGTGCCCAGAAGCTAAGAAACATGGAATTATTTCCATATCGCTAAAACGCTTTTCTGTGAGTTTGAAACTCTTTTGTTACCTAGTGATTCAGCTTTGAGATACTTGAACCAGGACAGGAGCACAGTGTGCTCTTGTGATCTGAAGTGCTTTTCTGCATTTTCAAAGTTCTAACTTTAACCATTGAGGAATTAAATTCCAGGCGTTTTCAGTGAAATTCGCCTAATCAGGGTAAACATCCAATAGACTGTAAACAAAAGACCCTTAATGGTGGGATGACCAAACTTATGGAGCCTTGAGGGGCACATGAGAGAATCATTTTTTCAGAGTTTTATTGAAATACACAAAGAAACTTAGTGCCCAGAAGGTAAGAAACATGGAATTATTTCCAGTTCGCTAAAACGCTTTTCTGTGAGTTTGAAACTCTTTTGTTACCTAGTGATTCAGCTTTGAGATACTTGAACCAAGAAAGAAGCACAATGTGCTCTTGTGATCGGAAGTGTTTTTCTGCATTTTCAAAGTTCTAGCATTAACCATTGAGGAATTAAACTAACAGGCGTTTTCAGTGAAATTCGCCTAATCGGGGTAAACATCCAATAGGCTCTAAACTATAAACCCGTGATGGTGGGATGAGCAAATTTGGGTAGCCATGAGGAGCACAAGAGAGAATCATTTTTTCAGAGTTTCATTGAAATACACAAAGAAACCTAGTATCCGGAAGCTAAGAAACATGGAATTGTTTCCAGTTGGCTAAATCGCTTTTCTGTGAGTTTGAAACTCTTTTGCTACCTAGTGATTCACCTTTGAGATACTTGAACCAGGACAGGAGCACAGTGTGCTCTTGTGATCTGAAGTGCTTTTCTGCATTTTCAAAGTTCTAGCATTAACCATTGAGGACTTAAACTACAGGCGTTTTCAGTGAAATTCGCCTAATCAGGGTAAACATCCAATAGGCTCTAAACAAAAAACCCGTGATGGTGGATTGACCAAATTTGTGGAGCCATGAGGGGCACAAAGAGAATCATTTTGTCAGAGTTTCATTGAAATATACAAAGAATCCTAATACCCACAAGCTAAGAAACATGGAATTATTTCCAGTTGTCTAAAACGCTTTTCTGTGAGTTTGAAACTCTTTTGCTACCTAGAGATTCTGCTTTGAGATACTTGAACTAGGAGAGAAGCACAGTGTGCTCTTGTGAACTAAAGTGTTTGTTCTGCGTTTTCAATGTTCTAGCATTAACCATTCAAGAAGTAAACTCACAGGCGTTTTCAGGCATTTTCACCTAATCAGGGTAAACATCCAATAAACTGTAAAACAAAACACCCTTGATGGTGAGTTGACCAAATTTGGGGAGCCTTGAGGGTCACATGAGAGAATCATTTCTTCAGAGTTTCATTGAAATACACAAAGAATCCTAGTGCCCAGAAGCTAAGAAACATGGAATTATTTCCATATCGGTAAAACGCTTTTCTGTGAGTTTTTGAAACTCTTTTGTTACCTAGTAATTGAGCTTTGAGATACTTGAACCAGGAAAGAAGCACAGTGTGCTCTTGTGATCTGAAGTGCTTTTCTGTATTTCCAAAGTTCTAGCATTAACCATTGAGGAATTAAACTACAGGCGTTTTCAGTGAAATTCGCCTAATCAGTGTAAACATCCAATAGACTGTAAACAAAACACCCTTGATGGTGGGATGACCAAACTTAGGGAGCCTTGAGGGGCTCATGAGAGAAT
>JAKELJ010000035.1:230099-260543 GCA_025594165.1 Tamias sibiricus | reverse complement strand
ATTCTCTCATGAGCCCCTCAAGGCTCCCTAAGTTTGGTCATCCCACCATCAAGGGTGTTTTTGTTTACAGTCTATTGGATGTTTACACTGATTAGGCGAATTTCACTGAAAACGCCTGTAGTTTAATTCCTCAATGGTTAATGCTAGAACTTTGAAAAATACAGAAAAGCACTTCAGATCACAAGAGCACACTGTGCTTCTTTCCTGTTCAAGTATCTCAAAGCTGAATTACTAGGTAACAAAAGAGTTTCAAACTCACAGTAAAGCATTTTAGCGATATGGAAATAATTCCATGTTTCTTAGCTTCTGGGCACTAGGATTCTTTGTGTATTTCAGTGAAACTCTGAAGACATGATTCTCTCATGTGACCCTCAAGGCTCCCCATGTTTGGTCATCCCACCATCAAGGGTGTTTTGTTTACAGTCTATTGGATGTTTACCCTGATTAGGCGAAAATGCCTGAAAACGCCTGTGAGTTTACTTCTTAAATGGTTAATGCTAGAACATTGAAAACGCAGAACAACACTTTAGTTCACAAGAGCACACTGTGCTTCTCTCCTAGTTCAAGTATCTCAAAGCAGAATCTCTAGGTAGCAAAAGAGTTTCAAACTCACAGAAAAGCGTTTTAGAGACAACTGAGAATAATTCCATGTTTCTTAGCTTGTGGGTATTAGGTTTCTTTGAATATTTCAATGAAACTCTGACAAAATGATTCTCTTTGTGCCCCTCATGGCTCCACAAATTTGGTCAATCCACCATCACGGGTTTTTTGTTTAGGAGCCTATTGGATGTTTACCCTGATTAGGCGAATTTCACTGAAAACGCCTGTAGTTTAAGTCCTCAATGGTTAATGCTAGAACTTTGAAAATGCAGAAAAGCACTTCAGATCACAAGAGCACACTGTGCTCCTGTCCTGGTTCAAGTATCTCAAAGCTGAATCACTAGGTAGCAAAAGAGTTTCAAACTCACAGAAAAGCGATTTAGGCCAACTGGAAATAATTCCATGTTTCATAGCTTCTGGGTACTAGGTTTCTTTGTGTATTTCAATGAAACTCTGAAAAAATGATTCTTTCTTGTGTACCTCATGGCTCCCCAAATTTGGTCAATCCACCATCACGGGTTTTTTTGTTTAGAGCCTATTGGATGTTTACCCTGATTAGGCGAATTTCACTGAAAACACCTGTACTTTAATTCCTCAATGGTTAATGCTAGAACTTTGAAAATGCAGAAAAGCAGTTCAGATCACAAGAGCACACTGTGCTCCTGTCCTGGTTCAAGTATCTCAAAGGTGAATCACTAGGTAGCAAAAGAGTTTCAAACTCACAGAAAAGCGATTTAGGCCAACTGGAAACAATTCCATGTTCTTAGCTTCCGGATACTAGGTTTCTTTGTGTATTTCAATGAAACTCTGAAAAAATGATTCTCTCATTGTGCTCCTCATGGCTACCCAAATTTGCTCATCCCACCATCACGGGTTTATTGTTTAGAGCCTATTGGATGTTTACCCTGATTAGGCGAATTTCACTGAAAACGCCTGTAGTTTAATTCCTCAATGGTTAATGCTAGAACTTTGAAAATGCAGAAAAGCACTTCAGATCACAAGAGCACACTGTGCTCCTGTCCTGGTTCAAGTCTCTAAGCTGAATCAATAGGTAACAAAAGAGTTTCAAACTCACAGAAAAGCGTTTTAGCGATATGGAAATAATTCCATGTTTCTTAGCGTCTGGGCACTAGGTTTTCTTTGTGTATTTCAATGAAACTCTGAAAAAATGATCCTCTCATGTGACCCTAATGGCTCCCCAAATTTGGTCAATCCACCATCACGGGTTTTTTGTTTAGAGCCTATTGGATGTTTACCCTGATTAGGCGAATTTCACTGAAAACGCCTGTAGTTTAAGTCCTCAATGGTTAATGCTAGAACTTTGAAATGCAGAAAAAGCACTTCAGATCACAAGAGCACACTGTGCTCCTGTCCTGGTTCAACTATCTCAAAGCTGAATCACTAGGTAGCAAAAGAGTTTCAAACTCACAGAAAAGCGATTTAGCCAACTGGAAATAATTCCATGTTTCATAGCTTCTGGGTACTAGGTTTCTTTGTGTATTTCAATGAAACTCTGAAAAAATGATTCTTTCTTGTGCACCTCATGGCTCCCCAAATTTGGTCAATCCACCATCACGGGTTTTTTGTTTAGAGCCTATTGGATATTTACCCTGATTAGGCGAATTTCACTGAAAACACCTGTACTTTAATTCCTCAATGTTAATGCTAGAACTTTGAAAATGCAGAAAAGCAGTTCAGATCACAAGAGCACACTGTGATCCTGTCCTGGTTCAAGTATCTCAAGGTGAATCACTAGGTAGCAAAAGAGTTTCAAACTCACAGAAAGCGATTTAGCCAACTGGAAACAATTCCATGTTTCTTAGCTTCCGGATACTAGGTTTCTTTGTGTATTTCAATGAAACTCTGAAAAAATGATTCTCTCTTGTGCTCCTCATGGCTACCCAAATTTGCTCATCCCACCATCACGGGTTTATTGTTTAGAGCCTATTGGATGTTTACCCTGATTAGGCGAATTTCACTGAAAACGCCTGTAGTTTAATTCCTCAATGGTTAATGCTAGAACTTTGAAAATGCAGAAAAGCACTTCAGATCACAAGAGGACACTGTGCTCCTGTCCTGGTTCAAGTCTCTAAGCTGAATCAATAGGTAACAAAAGAGTTTCAAACTCACAGAAAAGCGTTTTAGCGATATGGAAATAATTCCATGTTTCTTAGCGTCTGGGCACTAGGTTTCTTTGTGTATTTCAATGAAAACTCTGAAAAAATGATCCTCTCATGGGACCCCTAATGGCTCCCCAAATTTGGTCAATCCACCCATCACGGGTTTTTTGTTTAGAGCCTATTGGATGTTTACCCTGATTAGGCGAATTTCACACTGAAAACACCTGTAGTTTAATTACTCAATGGTTAATGCTAGAACATTGAAAATGCAGAAAAGCACTTCAGATCACAAAAGCACACTGTGCTCCTGTCCTGGTTCAACTATCTCAAAGCTGAATGACTAGGTAGCAAAAGAGTTTCAAACTCACAGAAAAGAGATTTAGCCAACTGGAAATAATTCCATGTTTCTTAGCTTCCTGGTACTAGGTTCTTTGTGTATTTCAATGAAACTCTGACAAAATGATTCTCTCTTGTGTCCCTCATGGCTCCCCAAATTTGGTCATCTCACCATCACGGGTTTTTTGTTTAGAGCCTATTGGATGTTTACCCCACTTAGGCGAATTTCACTGAAAACGCCTGTTAGTTTAATTCCTCAATGGTTAATGCTAGAACTTTGAAAATGCAGAAAAGCACTTCAGATCACAAGCGCACACTGTGCTTCCTTCCTGGTTCAAGTATCTCAAAGCTGAATCACTTGGTAATAAAAGAGTTTCAAACTCACAGAAAAGTGTTTTAGAGAACTGGAAATAATTCCATGTTTCTTAGCTTCTGGGAACTAGGTTTCTTTGTGTATTTCAATGAAACTCTGAAAAAATGATTCTCTTATGTGCCCCTCAAGGCTCCCCCAGTTTGGTCATCCCACCCTCAAGAGTGTTTTGTTTACAGTCTATTGGATGTTTACCCTGATTAGGCGAAAATGCCTGAAAACGCCTGTGAGTTTAATTCTTAAATGGTTAATGCTAGAACTTTAAAAAACGCAGAACAAGACTTTAGTTCACAAGAGCACACTGTGCTTCTTTCCTGTTCAAGTATCTCAAAGCTGAATCACTAGGTACCAAAAGAGTTTCAAACTCACAGAAAATTGTTTTACCCAACTGGAAGTAATTGCATGTTTCTTACCTTGTGGGTAGTAGGTTTCTTTGTGTATTTCAATGAAACTCTGACAAAATGATTCTCTCTTGTGCCCCTCATGGCTCCCCAAATTTGGTCAATCCACCATCACACGGGTTTTTTGTTTAGAGCCTATTGGATGTTTACCCTGATTAGGCGAATTTCACTGAAAACGCCTGTAGTTTAATTCCTCAATGGTTAATGCTAGAACTTTGAAAATGCAAAAAAGCACTTCAGATCACAAGAGCACACTGTGCTCCTGTCCTGGTACAAGTATCTCAAAGCTGAATCACTAGGTAGCGAAAGAGTTTCAATCTCACAGAAAAGCGATTTAGCCAACTAAAACAATTCCTTGTTTCTTAGCTTCCGGGTACTAGGTTTCTTTGTGTATTTCAATGAAACGCTGAAAAAATGATTCTCTCTTGTGCTCCTCATGGCTACCCAAATTTGGTCATCCTACCATCACGGGTTTATTGTTTAGAGCCTATTGGATATTTACCCCGATTAGGCGAATTTCACTGAAAACGCCTGTTAGTTTAATTCCTCAATGGTTAATGCTAGAACTTTGAAAATGTAGAAAAACACTTCAGATCACAAGAGCACATTGTGCTTCTTTCTTGGTTCAAGTATCTCAAAGCTGAATCACTAGGTAACAAAAGAGTTTCAAACTCACAGAAAAGCGTTTTTGCGAACTGGAAATAATTCCATGTTTCTTAGCTTCTGGGCACTAGGTTTCTTTGTGTATTTCAATGAAACTCTGAAAAAATGATTCTCTCATGAGCCCCTCAAGGCTCCCTAAGTTTGGTCATCCCACCATCAAGGGTGTTTTTGTTTACAGTCTATTGGATGTTTACACTGATTAGGCGAATTTCACTGAAAACGCCTGTAGTTTAATTCCTCAATGGTTAATGCTAGAACTTTGAAAATACAGAAAAGCACTTCAGATCACAAGAGCACACTGTGCTTCTTTCCTGGTTCAAGTATCTCAAAGCTGAATACTAGGTAACAAAAGAGTTTCAAACTCACAGTAAAGCATTTTTAGCGATATGGAAATAATTCCATGTTTCTTAGCTTCTGGGCACTAGGATTCTTTGTGTATTTCAGTGAAACTCTGAAGACATGATTCTCTCATGTGACCCTCAAGGCTCCCCATGTTTGGTCATCCCACCATCAAGGGTGTTTTGTTTACAGTCTATTGGATGTTTACCCTGATTAGGCGAAAATGCCTGAAAACGCCTGTGAGTTTACTTCTTAAATGGTTAATGCTAGAACATTGAAAACGCAGAACAACACTTTAGTTCACAAGAGCACACTGTGCTTCTCTCCTAGTTCAAGTATCTCAAAGCAGAATCTCTAGGTAGCAAAAGAGTTTCAAACTCACAGAAAAGCGTTTTAGACAACTGAGAATAATTCCATGTTTCTTAGCTTGTGGGTATTAGGTTTCTTTGAATATTTCAATGAAACTCTGACAAAATGATTCTCTTTGTGCCCCTCATGGCTCCACAAATTTGGTCAATCCACCATCACGGGTTTTTTGTTTTAGAGCCTATTGGATGTTTACCCTGATTAGGCGAATTTCACTGAAAACGCCTGTAGTTTAAGTCCTCAATGGTTAATGCTAGAACTTTGAAAATGCAGAAAAGCACTTCAGATCACAAGAGCACACTGTGCTCCTGTCCTGGTTCAAGTATCTCAAAGCTGAATCACTAGGTAGCAAAAGAGTTTCAAACTCACAGAAAAGCGATTTAGCCAACTGGAAATAATTCCATGTTTTCATAGCTTCTGGGGTACTAGGTTTCTTTGTGTATTTCAATGAAACTCTGAAAAAATGATTCTTTCTTGTGTACCTCATGGCTCCCCAAATTTGGTCAATCCACCATCACGGGTTTTTTGTTTAGAGCCTATTGGATGTTTACCCTGATTAGGCGAATTTCACTGAAAACACCTGTACTTTAATTCCTCAATGGTTAATGCTAGAACTTTGAAAATGCAGAAAAGCAGTTCAGATCACAAGAGCACACTGTGCTCCTGTCCTGGTTCAAGTATCTCAAAGGTGAATCACTAGGTAGCAAAAGAGTTTCAAACTCACAGAAAAGCGATTTAGCCAACTGGAAACAATTCCATGTTTCTTAGCTTCCGGATACTAGGTTTCTTTGTGTATTTCAATGAAACTCTGAAAAAATGATTCTCTCTTGTGCTCCTCATGGCTACCCAAATTTGCTCATCCCACCATCACGGGTTTATTGTTTAGAGCCTATTGGATGTTTACCCTGATTAGGCGAATTTCACTGAAAACGCCTGTAGTTTAATTCCTCAATGGTTAATGCTAGAACTTTGAAAATGCAGAAAAGCACTTCAGATCACAAGAGCACACTGTGCTCCTGTCCTGGTTCAAGTCTCTAAGCTGAATCAATAGGTAACAAAAGAGTTTCAAACTCACAGAAAAGCGTTTTAGCGATATGGAAATAATTCCATGTTTCTTAGCGTCTGGGCACTAGGTTTCTTTGTGTATTTCAATGAAACTCTGAAAAAATGATCCTCTCATGTGACCCTAATGGCTCCCCAAATTTGGTCAATCCACCATCACGGGTTTTTTGTTTAGAGCCTATTGGATGTTTACCCTGATTAGGCGAATTTCACTGAAAACGCCTGTAGTTTAAGTCCTCAATGGTTAATGCTAGAACTTTGAAAATGCAGAAAAGCACTTCAGATCACAAGAGCACACTGTGCTCCTGTCCTGGTTCAACTATCTCAAAGCTGAATCACTAGGTAGCAAAAGAGTTTCAAACTCACAGAAAAGCGATTTAGCCAACTGGAAATAATTCCATGTTTCATAGCTTCTGGGAACTAGGTTTCTTTGTGTATTTCAATGAAACTCTGAAAAAATGATTCTTTCTTGTGCACCTCATGGCTCCCCAAATTTGGTCAATCCACCATCACGGGTTTTTTGTTTAGAGCCTATTGGATATTTACCCTGATTAGGCGAATTTCACTGAAAACACCTGTACTTTAATTCCTCAATGGTTAATGCTAGAACTTTGAAAAATGCAGAAAAGCAGTTCAGATCACAAGAGCACACTGTGCTCCTGTCCTGGTTCAAGTATCTCAAAGGTGAATCACTAGGTAGCAAAAGAGTTTCAAACTCACAGAAAAGCGATTTAGCCAACTGGAAACAATTCCATGTTTCTTAGCTTCCGGATACTAGGTTTCTTTGTGTATTTCAATGAAACTCTGAAAAAATGATTCTCTCTTGTGCTCCTCATGGCTACCCAAATTTGCTCATCCCACCATCACGGGTTTATTGTTTAGAGCCTATTGGATGTTTACCCTGATTAGGCGAATTTCACTGAAAACGCCTGTAGTTTAATTCCTCAATGGTTAATGCTAGAACTTTGAAAATGCAGAAAAGCACTTCAGATCACAAGAGGACACTGTGCTCCTGTCCTGGTTCAAGTCTCTAAGCTGAATCAATAGGTAACAAAAGAGTTTCAAACTCACAGAAAAGCGTTTTAGCGATATGGAAATAATTCCATGTTTCTTAGCGTCTGGGCACTAGGTTTCTTTGTGTATTTCAATGAAACTCTGAAAAAATGATCCTCTCATGGGACCCTAATGGCTCCCCAAATTTGGTCAATCCACCATCACGGGTTTTTTGTTTAGAGCCTATTGGATGTTTACCCTGATTAGGCGAATTTCACTGAAAACACCTGTAGTTTAATTACTCAATGGTTAATGCTAGAACATTGAAAATGCAGAAAAGCACTTCAGATCACAAAAGCACACTGTGCTCCTGTCCTGGTTCAACTATCTCAAAGCTGAATGACTAGGTAGCAAAAGAGTTTCAAACTCACAGAAAAGAGATTTAGCCAACTGGAAATAATTCCATGTTTCTTAGCTTCCTGGTACTAGGTTTCTTTGTGTATTTCAATGAAACTCTGACAAAATGATTCTCTCTTGTGTCCCTCATGGCTCCCCAAATTTGGTCATCTCACCATCACGGGTTTTTTGTTTAGAGCCTATTGGATGTTTACCCCACTTAGGCGAATTTCACTGAAAACGCCTGTTAGTTTAATTCCTCAATGGTTAATGCTAGAACTTTGAAAATGCAGAAAAGCACTTCAGATCACAAGCGCACACTGTGCTTCCTTCCTGGTTCAAGTATCTCAAAGCTGAATCACTTGGTAATAAAAGAGTTTCAAACTCACAGAAAAGTGTTTTAGAGAACTGGAAATAATTCCATGTTTCTTAGCTTCTGGGAACTAGGTTTCTTTGTGTATTTCAATGAAACTCTGAAAAAATGATTCTCTTATGTGCCCCTCAAGGCTCCCCCAGTTTGGTCATCCCACCCTCAAGAGTGTTTTGTTTACAGTCTATTGGATGTTTACCCTGATTAGGCGAAAATGCCTGAAAACGCCTGTGAGTTTAATTCTTAAATGGTTAATGCTAGAACTTTAAAAACGCAGAACAAGACTTTAGTTCACAAGAGCACACTGTGCTTCTGTCCTGGTTCAAGTATCTCAAAGCTGAATCACTAGGTAGCAAAAGAGTTTCAAACTCACACAAAAGCGATTTCGCCAACTGGAAATAATTCCATGTTTCTTAGCTTGTGGGTACTAGGTTTCTTTGTGTATTTCAATGAAACTCTGACAAAATGATTCTCTCTTGTGCCCCTCATGGCTCCCCAAATTTGGTCAATCCACCATCACGGGTTTTTTGTTTAGAGCCTATTGGATGATTACCCTGATTAGACGAATTTCACTGAAAACTCCTGTAGTTTAATTTTTCAATGGTTAATGCTAGAACTTTGAAAATGCAGAAAAGCACTTCAGATCACAAGAGCACACTGTGCTTCTTTCCTGGTTCAAATATCTCAAAGCTGAATCACTAGGTAACAAAAGAGTTTCAAACTCACAGAAAAGCATTTTAGCGAACTGGAAATAATTCCATGTTTCTTAGCTTCTGGCACTAGGTTTCTTTGTGTATTTCAATGAAACTCTGAAAAAATGATCCTCTCATGTGCCCCTCAAGGCACCCCAAGTTTGGTCATCAGACCATCAAGGGTGTTTTGTTTACAGTCTATTGGATGTTTACCCTGATTAGGCGAAAATGCCTGAAAACGCCTGTGAGTTTAATTCTTAAATGGTTAATGCTACAACTTTAAAAATGCAGAACAACACTTTAGTTCACAACAGCACACTGTGCTTCTCTCCTGGTTCCAGTATCACAAAGCTGAATCACTAGGTAGCAAAAGAGTTTCAAACTCACAGAAAAGCATTGTAGACAACTGGAAATAATTCCATGTTTCTTAGATTGTGGGTACTAGTTTCCTTTGTGTATTTCAATGAAACTCTGACAAAATGATTTCTCTCTTGTGCCCCTCATGGATCCCCAAATTTGTTCAATCCACAATCGCGGGTTTTTGTTTAGATCCTATTGGATGTTTACCCTGATTAGGCAAATTTCACTGAAAACTCCGGTAGTTTAATTCCTCAATGGTTAATGCTAGAACTTTGAAAATGCAGAAAAGCACTTCAGATCACAAGAGCACACTGTGCTCCTGTCCTGGTTCAAGTATCTCAAAGGTGAATCACTAGGTAGCAAAAGAGTTTCAAACTCACAGAAAAGCGTTTTAGCGATATGGAAATAATTCCATGTTTCTTAGTGTCTGGGCACTAGGATTCTTTGTGTATTTCAATGAAACTCTGAAGAAATGATTCTCTCATGTGACCCTCATGGCTCCCCAAGTTTGGTCATCTCACCATCAAGGGTGTTTTGTTTACAGTCTATTGGATGTTTACCCTGATTAGGCGAAAATGCCTGAAAACGCCTGTGAGTTTACTTCTTAAATGGTTAATGCTAGAACATTAAAAACGCAGAACAACACTTTAGTTCACAAGAGCACACTGTGCTTCTCTCCTAGTTCAAGTATCTCAAAGCAGAATCTCTAGGTAGCAAAAGAGTTTCAAACTCACAGAAAAGCGTTTTAGACAACTGGAAATAATTCCATGTTTCTTAGCTTGTGGGTACTAGGTTTCTTTGTATATTTCAATGAAACTCTGACAAAATGATTCTCTCTTGTGCCCCTCATGGCTCCCCAAATTTGGTCAATCCACCGTCATGGGTTTTTTGTTTAGAGCCTATTGGATGTTTACCCTGATTAGGCGAATTTCACTGAAAACACCTGTACTTTAATTCCTCAATGGTTAATGCTAGAACTTTGAAAATGCAGAAAAGCACTTCAGATCACAAGAGCACACTGTGCTCCTGTCCTGGTTCAAGTATCTCAAAAGTGAATCACTAGGTAGCAAAAGAGTTTCAAACTCACAGAAAAGCGATTTAGCCAACTGGAAACAATTCCATGTTTCTTAGCTTCCGGATACTAGGTTTTCTTTGTGTATTTCAATGAAACTCTGAAAAAATGATTCTCTCTTGTGCTCCTCATGGCTACCCAAATTTGCTCATCCCACCATCACGGGTTTATTGTTTAGAGCCTATTGGATGTTTACCCGATTAGGCGAATTTCACTGAAAACGCCTGTTAGTTTAATTCCTCAATGGTTAATGCTAGAACTTTGAAAATGCAGAAAACACTTCTGATCACAAGAGCACATTGTGCTTCTTTCTTGGTTCAAGTATCTCAAAGCTGAATCACTCGGTAACAAAAGAGTTTCAAACTCACAGAAAAGCGTTTTAGCGAACTGGAAATAATTCCATGTTTCTTAGCTTCTGGGCACTAGGTTTCTTTCTGTATTTCAATGAAACTCTGAAAAAATGATTCTCTCATGTGCCCCTCAAGGCTCCATAAGTTTGGTGATCCCACCATTAAGGGTGTTTTGTTTACTGTCTATTGGATGTTTACCCTGATTAGGCGAATTTCACTGAAAACGCCTGTAGTTTAATTCCTCAATGGTTAATGCTAGAACTTTGAAAATGCAGAAAAGCACTTCAGATCACAAGAGCACACTGTGCTCCTGTCCTGGTTCAAGTCTCTAAGCTGAATCACTAGGTAACAAAAGAGTTTCAAACTCACAGAAAAGCGTTTTAGCGATATGGAAATAATTCCATGTTTCTTAGCCTCTGGGCACTAGGATTCTTTGTGTATTTCAATGAAACTCTGAAGAAATGATTCTCTCATGTGACCCTCAAGGCTCCCCAAGTTTGGTCATCCCACCATCAAGGGTGTTTTGTTTACAGTCTATTGGATGTTTACCCTGATTAGGCGAAAATGCCTGAAAACGCCTGTGAGTTAAATTCTTAAATGGTTAATGCTAGAACTTTAAAAACGCAGAACAAGACTTTAGTTCACAAGAGCACACTGTGCTTCTGTCCTGGTTCAAGTATCTCAAAGCTGAATCACTAGGTAGCAAAAGAGTTTCAAACTCACACAAATGCGATTTCGCCAACTGGAAATAATTCCATGTTTCTTAGCTTGTGGGTACTAGGTTTTCTTTGTGTATTTCAATGAAACTCTGACAAAATGATTCTCTCTTGTGCCCCTCATGGCTCCCCAAATTTGGTCAATCCACCATCACGGGTTTTTTGTTTAGAGCCTATTGAATGATTACCCTGATTAGACGAATTTCACTGAAAACTCCTGTAGTTTAATTTTTTAATGGTTAATGCTAGAACTTTGAAAATGCAGAAAAGCACTTCAGATCACAGGAGAACACTGTGCTTCTTTCCTGGTTCAAGTATCTCAAAGCTGAATCACTAGGTAACAAAAGAGTTTCAAACTCACAGAAAAGCGTTTTCGCGAACTGGAAATAATTCCATATTTCTTAGCTTCTGGGTACTAGGTTTCTTTGTGTATTTCAATGAAACTGTGAGAAAATGATTCTCTCCTGTGCCCCTCATGGCTCCGCAAATTTGGTCAATCCACCATCACGGGTTTTTTGTTTAGAGCCTATTGGATGTTCACCTTGATTAGGCGAATTTCACTGAAAATCACCTGTAGATTAATTTCTCAATGGTTAATGCTAGAAAATTGAAAATGCAGAAAAGCACTTCAGATCACAAGAGCACACTGTGCTCCTGTCCTGGTTCAACTATCTCAAAGCTGAATCACTAGGTAGCAAAAGAGTTTCAAACTCACAGAAAAGCGATTTAGCCAACTGGAAATAATTCCATGTTTCTTAGCTTCTGGGTACTAGGTTTCTTTGTGTATTTCAATGAAACTCTGACAAAATGATTCTCTCTTGTGCCCCTCATGGCTCCCCAAATTTGGTCAATCCACCATCACGGGTTTTTTGTTTAGAGCCTATTGGATGTTTACCCTGATTAGGCGAATTTCACTGAAAACAACTGTACTTTAATTCCACAATGGTTAATGCTAGAACTTTGAAAATGCAGAAAAACACTTCAGATCACAAGAGCACACTGTGCTTCTGTCCTGGTTCAAGTATCACAAAGCTGAATCACTAGGTATCAAAAGAGTTTCAAACTCACAGAAAAGCGATTTAGCCCACTGGAAATAATTCCATGTTTCTTAGCTTCCTGGTACTAGGTTTCTTTGTGTATTTCAATGAAACTCTGACAAAATGATTCTCTCTTGTGTCCCTCATGGCCCCCCAAATTTGGTCATCTCACCATCACGGGTTTTTTGTTTAGAGCCTATTGGATGTTTACCCCACTTAGGCGAATTTCACTGAAAACACCTGTTAGTTTAATTCCTCAATGATTAATGCTAGAACTTTGAAAATGCAGAAAAGCACTTCAGATCACAAGCGCACACTGTGCTTCGTTCCTGGTTCAAGTATCTCAAAGCTGAATCACTAGGTAATAAAAGAGTTTCAAACTCACAGAAAAGTGTTTTAGAGAACTAGAAATAATTCCATGTTTCTTAGCTTCTGGGAACTAGGTTTCTTTGTGTATTTCAATGAAACTCTGACAAAATGATTCTCTCTTGTGCCCCTCATGGCTCCCCAAATTTGGTCAATCCACCATCACGGGTTTTTTGTTTAGAGCCTATTGGATGATTACCTTGATTAGACGAATTTCACTGAAAACTCCTGTAGTTTAATTTTTCAATGGTTAATGCTAGAACTTTGAAAATGCAGAAAAGCACTTCAGATCACAAGAGCACACTGTGCTTCTTTCCTGGTTCAAGTATCTCAAAGCTGAATCACTAGGTACCAAAAGAGTTTCAAACTCACGGAAAAGCGTTTTAGCGAACTGGAAAAAATTTCATGTTTCTTAGCTTCTGGGCACTAGGTTTCTTTGTGTATTTCAATGAAACTCTGAAAAAATGATTCTCTCATGTGCCCCTCAAGGCACCCCAAGTTTGGTCATCAGACCATCAAGGGTGTTTTGTTTACAGTCTATTGGATGTTTACCCTGATTAGGCGAAAATGCCTGAAAACGCCTGTGAGTTTAATTCTTCAATGGTTAATGCTAGAACTTTAAAAATGCAGAAAACACTTTAGTTCACAAGAGCACACTGTGCTTCTCTCCTGGTTCAAGTATCTCAAAGCTGAATCACTAGGTAGCAAAAGAGTTTCAAACTCACAGAAAAGCATTGTAGACAACTGGAAATAATTCCATGTTTCTTAGATTGTGGGTACTAAGTTTCTTTGTGTATTTCAATGAAACTCTGACAAAATGATTCTCTCTTGTGCCCCTCATGGATCCCCAAATTTGTTCAATCAACAATCACGGGTTTTTTTTTAGAGCCTATTGGATGTTTACCCTGATTAGGCAAATTTCACTGAAAACTCCTGTAGTTTAATTCCTCAATGGTTAATGCTAGAACTTTGGTAATGCAGAAAAGCACTTCAGATCACAAGAGCACACTGTGCTTCTGTCCTGGTTCAAGTATCTAAAAGCGGAATAACTAGGTAGCAAAAGAGTTTCAAACTCACAGAAAAGCGTTTTAGCGAACTGGAAATAATTCCATGTTTCTTAGCTTCTGGGCACGAGGTTTCTTTGTGTATTTCAATGAAACTCTGAAAAAAATGATTCTCTCATGTGCCCCTCAAGGCTCCCCAAATTTGGTCTTCCCACCATCAAGGGTGTTTTGTTTACAGTCTATTGTATGTTTACCCTGATTAGGCGAAAATGCCTGAAAACGCCTGTGAGTTTAATTCTTAAATGGTTAATGCTAGAACTTTCAAAATGCAGAACAACACTTCAGTTCACAAGAGCACACTGAGCTTCTGTCCTGCTTCAAGTATCTCAAAGCTGAATCAGTAGGTAGCAAAAGAGTTTCAAACTCACAGAAAAGCGTTTTAGCCAACTGGAAATAATTCCATGTTTCTAAGCTTCTGGGTACTAGGTTTCTTTGTGTATTTCAATGAAACTCTGACAAAATGACTCTCTCTTGTGCCCCCCATGGCTCCCCACATTTGGTCAATCCACCATCACGGGTTTTTTGTTTAGAGCCTATTGGATGTTTACCCTGATTAGGCGAATTTCACTGAAAACGCCTGTAGTTTAATTCCTCAATGGTTAATGCTAGAACTTTGGTAATGCAGAAAAGCACTTCAGAACACAAGAGCACACTGTGCTTCTGTCCTGGTTCAAGTATCTCAAAGCTGAATAACTAGGTAGCAAAAGAGTTTCAAACTCACAGAAAAGCGTTTTAGCGAACTGGAAATAATTCTATGTTTCTTAGCTTCTGGGCACTAGGTTTCTTTGTGTATTTCAATGAAACTCTGAAAAAATGATTCTCTCATGTGCCCCTCTAGACTCCCCAAGTTTGGTCATCCCACCATCAAGGGTGTTATGTTTACAGTCTATTGGATGTTTACCCTGATTAGGCGAAAATGCCTGAAAACGCCTGTGAGTTTAATTCTTAATTGGTTAATGCTAGAACTTTAAAAACGCAGAACAACACTTTAGTTCACAAGAGCACACTGTGCTTCTGTCCTGGTTCAAGTATATCAAAGCTGAATCACTAGGTAGCAAAAAGAGTTTCAAACTCACAGGAAAGCGTTTTAGCCCACTGGAAATAAATCCATGTTTCTTAGCTTCTGGGTACTAGGTTTCTTTGTGTATTTCAATGAAACTCTGACAAAATGATTCTCTCTTGTGCCGCTCATGGCTCCCCAAATGTGGTCAATCCACCATCACGGGTTTTTTGTTTAGAGCCTATTGGATGTTTACCCTGATTAGGCGAATTTCACTGAAAACGCCTGTAGTTTAATTCCTCAATGGTTAATGCTAGAACTTTGAAAATGCAGAAAAGCACTTCAGATCACAAGAGCACACTGTGCTTCTTTCCTGGTTCAAGTATCTCAAAGCTGAATCACTAGGTAGCAAAAGAATTTCAAACTCACAGAAAAGCGTTTTAGCGAACTGGAAATAATTCCATGTTTCTTAGCTTCTGGGTACTATGTTTCTTTGTGTATTTCAATGAAACTCTGACAAAATGATTCTCTCTTGTGCCCCTCATGGCTCCCCAAATTTGGTCATTACACGATCACTGGTTTTTTGTTTTAGCCTATTGGATGTTTACCCTGATTAGGCGAATTTCACTGAAAACGCCTGTTAGTTTAATTCCTCAATGGTTAATGCTAGAACTTTGAAAATGCAGAAAAGCACTTCAAATCACAAGAGCACACAGTGCTCCTGTCCTGGTTCAAGTATCACAAAGCTGAATCACTAGGTAGCAAAAGAGTTTCAAACTCACAGAAAAGCGATTTACCCAACTGGAAATAATCCCATGTTTCTTAGCTTCTGGGTACTAGGTTTCTTTGTGTATTTCAATGAAACTCTGACAAAATGATTCTCTCTTGTGCCCCTCATGGCTCAACAAATTTGGGCATCCCACCATCACGGGTTTTTTGTATAGAGCCTATTGGATGTTGAAGCTGATTAGGCGAATTTCACTGAAAACGCCTGTTAGTTTAATTTCTCAATGGTTAATGCTAGAACTTTGAAAATGCAGAAAAGCACTTCAGATCACAAGAGCTCACTGTGCTTCTTTCCTGGTTCAAGTATCTCAAAGCTGAATCACTAGGTAACAAAAGAGTTTCAAATTCACAGAAAAGCGTTTTAGAGAACTGGAAATGATTCCATGTTTCTTAGCTTCTGGTCACTAGGTTTCTTTGTGTATTTCAATGAAACTCTGAAAAAATGATTCTCTCATGTGCCCCTCGTGGCTCCCCAAATTTGGTCAATCCACCATCACGGGTTTTTTGTTTATAGCCTATTGGATGTTTACCCTGATTAGGCGAATTTCACTGAAAACGCCTGTAGTTTAATTCCTCAATGATTAATGCTAGAACTTTGAAAATGCAGAAAAGCACTTCAGATCACAAGAGCACACTGTGCTCCTGTCCTGGTTCAAGTATCTCAAAGCTGAATCACTAGGTAGCAAAAGAATTTCAAACTCACAGAAAAGCCATTTACCCAACTGGAAATAATCCCATGTTTCTTAGCTTCTGGGTACTAGGTTTCTTGTGTGTATTTCAATGAAACTCTCACAAAATGGTTCTCTCTTGTGCCCCTCATGGCTCAACAAATTTGGTCATCCCACCATCACGGGTTTTTTGTTTAGATCCTATTGGATGTTTACCCTGATTAGGCAAATTTCACTGAAAACTCCGGTAGTTTAATTCCTCAATGGTTAATGCTAGAACTTTGAAAATGCAGAAAAGCACTTCAGATCACAAGAGCACACTGTGCTCCTGTCCTGGTTCAAGTATCTCAAAGGTGAATCACTAGGTAGCAAAAGAGTTTCAAACTCACAGAAAAGCGTTTTAGCGATATGGAAATAATTCCATGTTTCTTAGTGTCTGGGCACTAGGATTCTTTGTGTATTTCAATGAAACTCTGAAGAAATGATTCTCTCATGTGACCCTCATGGCTCCCCAAGTTTGGTCATCTCACCATCAAGGGTGTTTTGTTTACAGTCTATTGGATGTTTACCCTGATTAGGCGAAAATGCCTGAAAACGCCTGTGAGTTTACTTCTTAAATGGTTAATGCTAGAACATTAAAAACGCAGAACAACACTTTAGTTCACAAGAGCACACTGTGCTTCTCTCCTAGTTCAAGTATCTCAAAGCAGAATCTCTAGGTAGCAAAAGAGTTTCAAACTCACAGAAAAGCGTTTTAGACAACTGGAAATAATTCCATGTTTCTTAGCTTGTGGGTACTAGGTTTCTTTGTATATTTCAATGAAACTCTGACAAAATGATTCTCTCTTGTGCCCCTCATGGCTCCCCAAATTTGGTCAATCCACCGTCATGGGTTTTTTGTTTAGAGCCTATTGGATGTTTACCCTGATTAGGCGAATTTCACTGAAAACACCTGTACTTTAATTCCTCAATGGTTAATGCTAGAACTTTGAAAATGCAGAAAAGCACTTCAGATCACAAGAGCACACTGTGCTCCTGTCCTGGTTCAAGTATCTCAAAGGTGAATCACTAGGTAGCAAAAGAGTTTCAAACTCACAGAAAAAGCGATTTAGCCAACTGGAAACAATTCCATGTTTCTTAGCTTCCGGATACTAGGTTTCTTTGTGTATTTCAATGAAACTCTGAAAAAATGATTCTCTCTTGTGCTCCTCATGGCTACCCAAATTTGCTCATCCCACCATCACGGGTTTATTGTTTAGAGCCTATTGGATGTTTACCCCGATTAGGCGAATTTCACTGAAAACGCCTGTTAGTTTAATTCCTCAATGGTTAATGCTAGAACTTTGAAAATGCAGAAAAACACTTCTGATCACAAGAGCACTTTGTGCTTCTTTCTTGGTTCAAGTATCTCAAAGCTGAATCACTCGGTAACAAAAGAGTTTCAAACTCACAGAAAAGCGTTTTAGCGAACTGGAAATAATTCCATGTTTCTTAGCTTCTGGGCACTAGGTTTCTTTCTGTATTTCAATGAAACTCTGAAAAAATGATTCTCTCATGTGCCCCTCAAGGCTCCATAAGTTTGGTGATCCCACCATTAAGGGTGTTTTGTTTACTGTCTATTGGATGTTTACCCTGATTAGGCGAATTTCACTGAAAACGCCTGTAGTTTAATTCCTCAATGGTTAATGCTAGAACTTTGAAAATGCAGAAAAGCACTTCAGATCACAAGAGCACACTGTGCTCCTGTCCTGGTTCAAGTCTCTAAGCTGAATCACTAGGTAACAAAAGAGTTTCAAACTCACAGAAAAGCGTTTTAGCGATATGGAAATAATTCCATGTTTCTTAGCCTCTGGGCACTAGGATTCTTTGTGTATTTCAATGAAACTCTGAAGAAATGATTCTCTCATGTGACCCTCAAGGCTCCCCAAGTTTGGTCATCCCACCATCAAGGGTGTTTTGTTTACAGTCTATTGGATGTTTACCCTGATTAGGCGAAAATGCCTGAAAACGCCTGTGAGTTAAATTCTTAAATGGTTAATGCTAGAACTTTAAAAACGCAGAACAAGACTTTAGTTCACAAGAGCACACTGTGCTTCTGTCCTGGTTCAAGTATCTCAAAGCTGAATCACTAGGTAGCAAAAGAGTTTCAAACTCACACAAATGCGATTTCGCCAACTGGAAATAATTCCATGTTTCTTAGCTTGTGGGTACTAGGTTTCTTTGTGTATTTCAATGAAACTCTGACAAAATGATTCTCTCTTGTGCCCCTCATGGCTCCCCAAATTTGGTCAATCCACCATCACGGGTTTTTTGTTTAGAGCCTATTGGATGATTACCCTGATTAGACGAATTTCACTGAAAACTCCTGTAGTTTAATTTTTCAATGGTTAATGCTAGAACTTTGAAAATGCAGAAAAGCACTTCAGATCACAGGAGAACACTGTGCTTCTTTCCTGGTTCAAGTATCTCAAAGCTGAATCACTAGGTAACAAAAGAGTTTTAAACTCACAGAAAAGCGTTTTAGCCAACTGGAAATAATTCCATATTTCTTAGCTTCTGGGTACTAGGTTTCTTTGTGTATTTCAATGAAACTCTGACAAAATGATTCGCTCTTGTGCCCTCATGGCTCCGCAAATTTGGTCAATCCACCATCATGGGTTTCTTGTTTAGAGCCTATTGGATGTTTACCCTGATTAGGCGAATTTCACTGAAAACACCTGTACTTTAATTCCTCAATGGTTAATGCTAGAACTTTGAAAATGCAGAAAAGCACTTCAGATCACAAGAGCACACTGTGCTCCTGTCCTGGTTCAAGTATCTCAAAGGTGAATGACTAGGTAGCAAAAGAGTTTCAAACTCACAGAAAAGCGATTTAGCCAACTGGAAACAATTCCATGTTTCTTAGCTTCCGGATACTAGGTTTCTTTGTGTATTTCAATGAAACTCTGAAAAAATGATTCTCTCTTGTGCTCCTCATGGCTACCCAAATTTGCTCATCCCACCATCACGGGTTTATTGTTTAGAGCCTATTGGATGTTTACCCCGATTAGGCGAATTTCACTGAAAACGCCTGTTAGTTTAATTCCTCAATGGTTAATGCTAGAACTTTGAAAATGCAGAAAAACACTTCTGATCACAAGAGCACATTGTGCTTCTTTTTTGGTTCAAGTATCTCAAAGCTGAATCACTCGGTAACAAAAGAGTTTCAAACTCACAGAAAAGCGTTTTAGCGAACTGGAAATAATTCCATGTTTCTTAGCTTCTGGGCACTAGGTTTCTTTCTGTATTTCAATGAAACTCTGAAAAAATGATTCTCTCATGTGCCCCTCAAGGCTCCATAAGTTTGGTGATCCCACCATTAAGGGTGTTTTGTTTACTGTCTATTGGATGTTTACCCTGATTAGGCGAATTTCACTGAAAACGCCTGTAGTTTAATTCCTCAATGGTTAATGCTAGAACTTTGAAAATGCAGAAAAGCACTTCAGATCACAAGAGCACACTGTGCTCCTGTCCTGGTTCAAGTCTCTAAGCTGAATCACTAGGTAACAAAAGAGTTTCAAACTCACAGAAAAGCGTTTTAGCGATATGGAAATAATTCCATGTTTCTTAGCCTCTGGGCACTAGGATTCTTTGTGTATTTCAATGAAACTCTGAAGAAATGATTCTCTCATGTGACCCTCAAGGCTCCCCAAGTTTGGTCATCCCACCATCAAGGGTGTTTTGTTTACAGTCTATTGGATGTTTACCCTGATTAGGCGAAAATGCCTGAAAACGCCTGTGAGTTTAATTCTTAAATGGTTAATGCTAGAACTTTAAAAACGCAGAACAAGACTTTAGTTCACAAGAGCACACTGTGCTTCTGTCCTGGTTCAAGTATATCAAAGCTGAATCACTAGGTAGCAAAAGAGTTTCAAACTCACACAAGTGCGATTTCGCCAACTGGAAATAATTCCATGTTTCTTAGCTTGTGGGAACTAGGTTTCTTTGTGTATTTCAATGAAACTCTGACAAAATGATTCTCTCTTGTGCCCCTCATGGCTCCCCAAATTTGGTCAATCCACCATCACGGGTTTTTTGTTTAGAGCCTATTGGATGATTACCCTGATTAGACGAATTTCACTGAAAACTCCTGTAGTTTAATTTTTCAATGGTTAATGCTAGAACTTTGAAAATGCAGAAAAGCACTTCAGATCACAGGAGAACACTGTGCTTCTTTCCTGGTTCAAGTATCTCAAAGCTGAATCACTAGGTAACAAAAGAGTTTCAAACTCACAGAAAAGCGTTTTCGCGAACTGGAAATAATTCCATATTTCTTAGCTTCTGGGTACTAGGTTTCTTTGTGTATTTCAATGAAACTGTGACGAAATGATTCTCTCCTGTGCCCCTCATGGCTCCACAAATTTGGTCAATCCACCATCACGGGTTTTTTGTTTAGAGCCTATTGGATGTTTACCTTGATTAGGCGAATTTCACTGAAAACACCTGTAGATTAATTCCTCAATGGTTAATGCTAGAAAATTGAAAATGCAGAAAAGCACTTCAGATCACAAGAGCACACTGTGCTCCTGTCCTGGTTCAACTATCTCAAAGCTGAATCACTAGGTAGCAAAAGAGTTTCAAACTCACAGAAAAGCGATTTAGCCAACTGGAAATAATTCCATGTTTCTTAGCTTCTGGGTACTAGGTTTCTTTGTGCATTTCAATGAAACTCTGACAAAATGATTCTCTCTTGTGCCCCTCATGGCTCCCCAAATTTGGTCAATCCACCATCACGGGTTTTTTGTTTAGAGCCTATTGGATGTTTACCCTGATTAGGCGAATTTCACTGAAAACCCTGTACTTTAATTCCTCAATGGTTAATGCTAGAACTTTGAAAATGCAGAAAAACACTTCAGATCACAAGAGCACACTGTGCTTCTGTCCTGGTTCAAGTATCACAAAGCTGAATCACTAGGTATCAAAAGAGTTTCAAACTCACAGAAAAGCGATTTAGCCCACTGGAAATAATTCCATGTTTCTTAGCTTCCTGGTACTAGGTTTCTTTGTGTATTTCAATGAAACTCTGACAAAATGATTCTCTCTTGTGTCCCTCATGGCTCCCCAAATTTGGTCATCTCACCATCACGGGTTTTTTGTTTAGAGCCTATTGGATGTTTACCCCACTTAGGCGAATTTCACTGAAAACGCCTGTTAGTTTAATTCCTCAATGGTTAATGCTAGAACTTTGAAAATGCAGAAAAGCACTTCAGATCACAAGTGCACACTGTGCTTCGTTCCTGGTTCAAGTATCTCAAAGCTGAATCACTAGGTAATAAAAGAGTTTCAAACTCACAGAAAAGTGTTTTAGAGAACTGGAAATAATTCCATGTTTCTTAGCTTCTGGGAACTAGGTTTCCTTTGTGTATTTCAATGAAACTCTGACAAAATGATTCTCTCTTGTGCCCCTCATGGATCCCCAAATTTGGTCATCCCACCATCACGGGTTTTTTGTTTAGATCCTATTGGATGTTTACCCTGATTAGGCAAATTTCACTGAAAACTCCGGTAGTTTAATTCCTCAATGGTTAATGCTAGAACTTTGAAAATGCAGAAAAGCACTTCAGATCACAAGAGCACACTGTGCTCCTGTCCTGGTTCAATTATCTCAAAGGTGAATCACTAGGTAGCAAAAGAGTTTCAAACTCACAGAAAAGCGTTTTAGCGATATGGAAATAATTCCATGTTTCTTAGTGTCTGGGCACTAGGATTCTTTGTGTATTTCAATGAAACTCTGAAGAAATGATTCTCTCATGTGACCCTCATGGCTCCCCAAGTTTGGTCATCTCACCATCAAGGGTGTTTTGTTTACAGTCTATTGGATGTTTACCCTGATTAGGCGAAAATGCCTGAAAACGCCTGTGAGTTTACTTCTTAAATGGTTAATGCTAGAACATTAAAAACGCAGAACAACACTTTAGTTCACAAGAGCACACTGTGCTTCTCTCCTAGTTCAAGTATCTCAAAGCAGAATCTCTAGGTAGCAAAAGAGTTTCAAACTCACAGAAAAGCGTTTTAGACAACTGGAAATAATTCCATGTTTCTTAGCTTGTGGGTACTAGGTTTCTTTGTATATTTCAATGAAACTCTGACAAAATGATTCTCTCTTGTGCCCCACATGGCTCCCCAAATTTGGTCAATCCACCGTCATGGGTTTTTTGTTTAGAGCCTATTGGATTTTTACCCTGATTAGGCGAATTTCACTGAAAACACCTGTACTTTAATTCCTCAATGGTTAATGCTAGAACTTTGAAAATGCAGAAAAGCACTTCAGATCACAAGAGCACACTGTGCTCCTGTCCTGGTTCAAGTATCTCAAAGGTGAATGACTAGGTAGCAAAAGAGTTTCAAACTCACAGAAAAGCGATTTAGCCAACTGGAAACAATTCCATGTTTCTTAGCTTCCGGATACTAGGTTTCTTTGTGTATTTCAATGAAACTCTGAAAAAATGATTCTCTCTTGTGCTCCTCATGGCTACCCAAATTTGCTCATCCCACCATCACGGGTTTATTGTTTAGAGCCTATTGGATGTTTACCCCGATTAGGCGAATTTCACTGAAAACGCCTGTTAGTTTAATTCCTCAATGGTTAATGCTAGAACTTTGAAAATGCAGAAAAACACTTCTGATCACAAGAGCACATTGTGCTTCTTTTTTGGTTCAAGTATCTCAAAGCTGAATCACTCGGTAACAAAAGAGTTTCAAACTCACAGAAAAGCGTTTTAGCGAACTGGAAATAATTCCATGTTTCTTAGCTTCTGGGCACTAGGTTTTCTTTCTGTATTTCAATGAAACTCTGAAAAAATGATTCTCTCATGTGCCCCTCAAGGCTCCATAAGTTTGGTGATCCCACCATTAAGGGTGTTTTGTTTACTGTCTATTGGATGTTTACCCTGATTAGGCGAATTTCACTGAAAACGCCTGTAGTTTAATTCCTCAATGGTTAATGCTAGAACTTTGAAAATGCAGAAAAGCACTTCAGATCACAAGAGCACACTGTGCTCCTGTCCTGGTTCAAGTCTCTAAGCTGAATCACTAGGTAACAAAAGAGTTTCAAACTCACAGAAAAGCGTTTTTAGCGATATGGAAATAATTCCATGTTTCTTAGCCTCTGGGCACTAGGATTCTTTGTGTATTTCAATGAAACTCTGAAGAAATGATTCTCTCATGTGACCCTCAAGGCTCCCCAAGTTTGGTCATCCCACCATCAAGGGTGTTTTGTTTACAGTCTATTGGATGTTTACACTGATTAGGCGAAAATGCCTGAAAATGCCTGTGAGTTTAATTCTTAAATGGTTAATGCTAGAACTTTAAAAACGCAGAACAAGACTTTAGTTCACAAGAGCACACTGTGCTTCTGTTCTGGTTCAAGTATCTCAAAGCTGAATCACTAGGTAGCAAAAGAGTTTCAAACTCACACAAAAGCGATTTCGCCAACTGGAAATAATTCCATGTTTCTTAGCTTGCGGGTACTAGGTTTCTTTGTGTATTTCAATGAAACTCTGACAAAATGATTCTCTCTTGTGCCCCTCATGGCTCCCCAAATTTGGTCAATCCACCATCACGGATTTTTTGTTTAGAGCCTATTGGATGATTACCCTGATTAGACGAATTTCACTGAAAACTCCTGTAGTTTAATTTTTCAATGGTTAATGCTAGAACTTTGAAAATGCAGAAAAGCACTTCAGATCACAAGAGCACACTGTGCTTCTTTCCTGGTTCAAGTATCTCAAAGCTGAATCACTAGGTAACAAAAGAGTTTCAAACTCACAGAAAAGCATTTTAGCGAACTGGAAATAATTCCATGTTTCTTAGCTTCTGGGCACTAGGTTTCTTTGTGTATTTCAATGAAACTCTGAAAAAATGATCCTCTCATGTGCCCCTCAAGGCACCCCAAGTTTGGTCATCTCACCATCAAGGGTGTTTTGTTTACAGTCTATTGGATGTTTACCCTGATTAGGCGAAAATGCCTGAAAAAGCCTGTGAGTTTACTTCTTAAATGGTTAATGCTAGAACATTAAAAATGCAGAACAACACTTTAGTTCACAAGAGCACACTGTGCTTCTCTCCTAGTTCAAGTATCTCAAAGCAGAATCTCTAGGTAGCAAAAGAGTTTCAAACTCACAGAAAAGCGTTTTAAACAACTGGAAATAATTCCATGTTTCTTAGCTTGTGGGTACTAGGTTTCTTTGTATATTTCAATGAAACTCTGACAAAATGATTCTCTCTTGTGCCCCTCATGGCTCCCCAAATTTGGTCAATCCACCGTCATGGGTTTTTTGTTTAGAGCCTATTGGATGTTTACCCTGATTAGGCGAATTTCACTGAAAACACCTGTACTTTAATTCCTCAATGGTTAATGCTAGAACTTTGAAAATGCAGAAAAGCACTTCAGATCACAAGAGCACACTGTGCTCCTGTCCTGGTTCAAGTATCTCAAAGGTGAATCACTAGGTAGCAAAAGAGTTTCAAACTCACAGAAAAGCGATTTAGCCAACTGGAAACAATTCCATGTTTCTTAGCTTCCGGATACTAGGTTTCTTTGTGTATTTCAATGAAACTCTGAAAAAATGATTCTCTCTTGTGCTCCTCATGGCTACCCAAATTTGCTCATCCCACCATCACGGGTTTATTGTTTAGAGCCTATTGGATGTTTACCCCGATTAGGCGAATTTCACTGAAAACGCCTGTTAGTTTAATTCCTCAATGGTTAATGCTAGAACTTTGAAAATGCAGAAAAACACTTCTGATCACAAGAGCACATTGTGCTTCTGTCCTGGTTCAAGTATCACAAAGCTGAATCACTAGGTATCAAAAGAGTTTCAAACTCACAGAAAAGCGATTTAGCCCACTGGAAATAATTCCATGTTTCTTAGCTTCCTGGTACTAGGTTTCTTTGTGTATTTCAATGAAACTCTGACAAAATGATTCTCTCTTGTGTCCCTCATGGCTCCCCAAATTTGGTCATCTCACCATCACGGGTTTTTTGTTTAGAGCCTATTGGATGTTTACCCCACTTAGGCGAATTTCACTGAAAACGCCTGTTAGTTTTAATTCCTCAATGGTTAATGCTAGAACTTTGAAAATGCAGAAAAGCACTTCAGATCACAAGTGCACACTGTGCTTCGTTCCTGGTTCAAGTATCTCAAAGCTGAATCACTAGGTAATAAAAGAGTTTTCAAACTCACAGAAAAGTGTTTTAGAGAACTGGAAATAATTCCATGTTTCTTAGCTTCTGGGAACTAGGTTTCCTTTGTGTATTTCAATGAAACTCTGACAAAATGATTCTCTCTTGTGCCCCTCATGGATCCCCAAATTTGGTCATCCCACCATCACGGGTTTTTTGTTTAGATCCTATTGGATGTTTACCCTGATTAGGCAAATTTCACTGAAAACTCCGGTAGTTTAATTCCTCAATGGTTAATGCTAGAACTTTGAAAATGCAGAAAAGCACTTCAGATCACAAGAGCACACTGTGCTCCTGTCCTGGTTCAATTATCTCAAAGGTGAATCACTAGGTAGCAAAAGAGTTTCAAACTCACAGAAAAGCGTTTTAGCGATATGGAAATAATTCCATGTTTCTTAGTGTCTGGGCACTAGGATTCTTTGTGTATTTCAATGAAACTCTGAAGAAATGATTCTCTCATGTGACCCTCATGGCTCCCCAAGTTTGGTCATCTCACCATCAAGGGTGTTTTGTTTACAGTCTATTGGATGTTTACCCTGATTAGGCGAAAATGCCTGAAAACGCCTGTGAGTTTACTTCTTAAATGGTTAATGCTAGAACATTAAAAACGCAGAACAACACTTTAGTTCACAAGAGCACACTGTGCTTCTCTCCTAGTTCAAGTATCTCAAAGCAGAATCTCTAGGTAGCAAAAGAGTTTCAAACTCACAGAAAAGCGTTTTAGACAACTGGAAATAATTCCATGTTTCTTAGCTTGTGGGTACTAGGTTTCTTTGTATATTTCAATGAAACTCTGACAAAATGATTCTCTCTTGTGCCCCACATGGCTCCCCAAATTTGGTCAATCCACTGTCATGGGTTTTTTTGTTTAGAGCCTATTGGATTTTTACCCTGATTAGGCGAATTTCACTGAAAACACCTGTACTTTAATTCCTCAATGGTTAATGCTAGAACTTTGAAAATGCAGAAAAGCACTTCAGATCACAAGAGCACACTGTGCTCCTGTCCTGGTTCAAGTATCTCAAAGGTGAATGACTAGGTAGCAAAAGAGTTTCAAACTCACAGAAAAGCGATTTAGCCAACTGGAAACAATTCCATGTTTCTTAGCTTCCGGATACTAGGTTTCTTTGTGTATTTCAATGAAACTCTGAAAAAATGATTCTCTCTTGTGCTCCTCATGGCTACCCAAATTTGCTCATCCCACCATCACGGGTTTATTGTTTAGAGCCTATTGGATGTTTACCCCGATTAGGCGAATTTCACTGAAAACGCCTGTTAGTTTAATTCCTCAATGGTTAATGCTAGAACTTTGAAAATGCAGAAAAACACTTCTGATCACAAGAGCACATTGTGCTTCTTTTTTGGTTCAAGTATCTCAAAGCTGAATCACTCGGTAACAAAAGAGTTTCAAACTCACAGAAAAGCGTTTTAGCGAACTGGAAATAATTCCATGTTTCTTAGCTTCTGGGCACTAGGTTTCTTTCTGTATTTCAATGAAACTCTGAAAAAATGATTCTCTCATGTGCCCCTCAAGGCTCCATAAGTTTGGTGATCCCACCATTAAGGGTGTTTTGTTTACTGTCTATTGGATGTTTACCCTGATTAGGCGAATTTCACTGAAAACGCCTGTAGTTTAATTCCTCAATGGTTAATGCTAGAACTTTGAAAATGCAGAAAAGCACTTCAGATCACAAGAGCACACTGTGCTCCTGTCCTGGTTCAAGTCTCTAAGCTGAATCACTAGGTAACAAAAGAGTTTCAAACTCACAGAAAAGCGTTTTAGCGATATGGAAATAATTCCATGTTTCTTAGCCTCTGGGCACTAGGATTCTTTGTGTATTTCAATGAAACTCTGAAGAAATGATTCTCTCATGTGACCCTCAAGGCTCCCCAAGTTTGGTCATCCCACCATCAAGGGTGTTTTGTTTACAGTCTATTGGATGTTTACACTGATTAGGCGAAAATGCCTGAAAATGACTGTGAGTTTAATTCTTAAATGGTTAATGCTAGAACTTTAAAAACGCAGAACAAGACTTTAGTTCACAAGAGCACACTGTGCTTCTGTTCTGGTTCAAGTATCTCAAAGCTGAATCACTAGGTAGCAAAAGAGTTTCAAACTCACACAAAAGCGATTTCGCCAACTGGAAATATTCCATGTTTCTTAGCTTGTGGGTACTAGGTTTCTTTGTATATTTCAATGAAACTCTGACAAAATGATTCTCTCTTGTGCCCCTCATGGCTCCCCAAATTTGGTCAATCCACCGTCATGGGTTTTTTGTTTAGAGCCTATTGGATGTTTACCCTGATTAGGCGAATTTCACTGAAAACACCTGTACTTTAATTCCTCAATGGTTAATGCTAGAACTTTGAAAATGCAGAAAAGCACTTCAGATCACAAGAGCACACTGTGCTCCTGTCCTGGTTCAAGTATCTCAAAGGTGAATCACTAGGTAGCAAAAGAGTTTCAAACTCACAGAAAAGCGATTTAGCCAACTGGAAACAATTCCATGTTTCTTAGCTTCCGGATACTAGGTTTCTTTGTGTATTTCAATGAAACTCTGAAAAAAATGATTCTCTCTTGTGCTCCTCATGGCTACCCAAATTTGCTCATCCCACCATCACGGGTTTATTGTTTAGAGCCTATTGGATGTTTACCCCGATTAGGCGAATTTCACTGAAAACGCCTGTTAGTTTTTAATTCCTCAATGGTTAATGCTAGAACTTTGAAAATGCAGAAAAACACTTCTGATCACAAGAGCACATTGTGCTTCTGTCCTGGTTCAAGTATCACAAAGCTGAATCACTAGGTATCAAAAGAGTTTCAAACTCACAGAAAAGCGATTTAGCCCACTGGAAATAATTCCATGTTTCTTAGCTTCCTGGTACTAGGTTTCTTTGTGTATTTCAATGAAACTCTGACAAAATGATTCTCTCTTGTGTCCCTCATGGCTCCCCAAATTTGGTCATCTCACCATCACGGGTTTTTTGTTTAGAGCCTATTGGATGTTTACCCCACTTAGGCGAATTTCACTGAAAACGCCTGTTAGTTTAATTCCTCAATGGTTAATGCTAGAACTTTGAAAATGCAGAAAAGCACTTCAGATCACAAGTGCACACTGTGCTTCGTTCCTGGTTCAAGTATCTCAAAGCTGAATCACTAGGTAATAAAAGAGTTTCAAACTCACAGAAAAGTGTTTTAGAGAACTGGAAATAATTCCATGTTTCTTAGCTTCTGGGAACTAGGTTTCCTTTGTGTATTTCAATGAAACTCTGACAAAATGATTCTCTCTTGTGCCCCTCATGGATCCCCAAATTTGGTCATCCCACCATCACGGGTTTTTTGTTTAGATCCTATTGGATGTTTACCCTGATTAGGCAAATTTCACTGAAAACTCCGGTAGTTTAATTCCTCAATGGTTAATGCTAGAACTTTGAAAATGCAGAAAAGCACTTCAGATCACAAGAGCACACTGTGCTCCTGTCCTGGTTCAATTATCTCAAAGGTGAATCACTAGGTAGCAAAAGAGTTTCAAACTCACAGAAAAGCGTTTTAGCGATATGGAAATAATTCCATGTTTCTTAGTGTCTGGGCACTAGGATTCTTTGTGTATTTCAATGAAACTCTGAAGAAATGATTCTCTCATGTGACCCTCATGGCTCCCCAAGTTTGGTCATCTCACCATCAAGGGTGTTTTGTTTACAGTCTATTGGATGTTTACCCTGATTAGGCGAAAATGCCTGAAAACGCCTGTGAGTTTACTTCTTAAATGGTTAATGCTAGAACATTAAAAACGCAGAACAACACTTTAGTTCACAAGAGCACACTGTGCTTCTCTCCTAGTTCAAGTATCTCAAAGCAGAATCTCTAGGTAGCAAAAGAGTTTCAAACTCACAGAAAAGCGTTTTAGACAACTGGAAATAATTCCATGTTTCTTAGCTTGTGGGTACTAGGTTTCTTTGTATATTTCAATGAAACTCTGACAAAATGATTCTCTCTTGTGCCCCACATGGCTCCCCAAATTTGGTCAATCCACCGTCACGGGTTTTTTGTTTAGAGCCTATTGGATGATTACCCTGATTAGACGAATTTCACTGAAAACACCTGTAGTTTAATTTCCTCAATGGTTAATGCTAGATCTTTGAAAATGCAGAAAAGCACTTCAGATCACAGGAGCACACTGTGCTCCTGTCCTGGTTCAAGTATCTCAAAGGCTGAATCACTAGGTAGCAAAAGAGTTTTAAACTCACAGAAAAGCGATTTTAGCCAACTGGAAATAATTCCATGTTTCTTAGCTTCTGGGATACTAGGTTTCTTTGTGTATTTCAATGAAACTCTGAAAAATGATTCTCTCTTGTGCCCCTCATGGCTACCGCAAATTTGCTCAATCCACCATCACGGGTTTATTGTTTAGAGCCTATTGGATGTTTACCCCTGATTAGGCGAATTTCACTGAAAACACCTGTAGTTTAATTCCTCAATGGTTAATGCTAGAACTTTGAAAATGCAGAAAAACACTTCAGATCACAAGAGCACATTGTGCTCCTGTTTTGGTTCAAGTATCTCAAAGGTGAATCACTCGGTAACAAAAGAGTTTCAAACTCACAGAAAAGCGATTTAGCCAACTGGAAATAATTCCATGTTTCTTAGCTTCTGGGATACTAGGTTTCTTTCTGTATTTCAATGAAACTCTGAAAAAATGATTCTCTCTTGTGCTCCTCAGGCTACCCATAATTTGGTCATCCCACCATAAGGGTGTTTTGTTTACTGTCCTATTGGATGTTTACCCTGATTAGGCGAATTTCACTGAAAACGCCTGTTAGTTTTAATTCCTCAATGGTTAATGCTAGAACTTTGAAAATGCAGAAAAACACTTCTGATCACAAGAGCACACTGTGCTTCTGTTTTTGGTTCAAGTATCTCAAAGCTGAATCACTCGGTAACAAAAGAGTTTCAAACTCACAGAAAAGCGTTTTAGCGAACTGGAAATAATTCCATGTTTCTTAGCTTCTGGGCACTAGGTTTCTTTGTGTATTTCAATGAAACTCTGAAAAAATGATTCTCTCATGTGCCCCTCAAGGCTCCATAAGTTTGGT
>JAKELJ010000035.1:174016-229999 GCA_025594165.1 Tamias sibiricus | reverse complement strand
TCGCTAATCAGGTAAACATCCAATAGACTATAAACAAAAAACCCGTGATGGTGGATTGACCATATTTGGGGAGCCATGAGCGGCAAAAGAGGAGAATCATTTTGTCATGAGTTTCATTGAAATACACAAAGAAACCTAGTACCCAGAAGGTAAGAAACATGGAATTATTTCCAGTTGGCTAAAACGCTTCTCTGTGAGTTTGAAACTCTTTGCTACCTAGTGATTCAGCTTTGAGATAATGTGAACCAGGACAGAGCACAGTGTGCTCTTGTGTGAACTAGAGTGGTTGTTCTGCGTTTTTAAAGTTCTAGCATTAACCATTTAAGAATTAAACTCACAGGCGTTTTCAGGCATTTTCGCCTAATCAGGGTAAAACATCCAATAGACTGTAAACAAAAACACCCTTGATGGTGGGATTGACCAAACTTGGGGAGCCTTGAGGGGCACATGAGAGAATCATTTTTTTCAGAGTTTCATTGAAATACACAAAGAAACCTAGTGCCCAGAAGCTAAGAAACATGGAATTATTTCGTAGTTCGCTAAAACGCTTTTCTGTGAGTTTTGAAACTCTTTTGTTACCTAGTGATTAGCTTTGAGATACTTGAACCAGGAAAGAAGCACAGTGAGCTCTTGGTGATCTGAAGTGCTTTTCTGCATTTTCAAAGTTCTAACATTAACCATCGAGGAATTAAACTACAGGAGTTTTCAGTGAAATTCGCCTAATCAGGGTAAACATCCAATAGGCTCTAAACAAAAAACCCGTGATGGTTCGATGACCAAATTAGGAGAGCCATGAGGGGCACAAGATAGAATCATTTTGTCAGAGTTTTATTGAAATACACAAAGAAACCTGGTACCCAGAAGCTAAGAAAGATGGAATTATTCAGTTGGCTAAATCGCTTTTCTGTGACTTTGAAACTCTTTTGCTACCTAGTGATTCAGCTTTAAGATACTTGAACCAGGACAGGAGCACAGTGTGCTCTTGTGATCTGAGCAGTGCTTTTCTGCATTTTCAAAGTTCTAGCATTATAGCCATTGAGGAATTAATCTACAGGCGTTATATAGTGAAATTCGCCTAATCAGGGTAAACATCCAATAGGGCTATAAACAAAAAACCCATGATGGTGGATTGACCACATTTGGGGAGCCATGAGCGGCAAAAGAGAGAATCATTTTGTCAGAGTTTCATTGAAATACACAAAAAAACCTAGTACCCAGAAGCTAAGAAACATGGAATTATTTCCATTTGGCTAAAACGCTTTCCTGTGAGTTTGAAACTCTTTTTTGCTACCTAGTGATTCAGCTTTGAGATACTTGAACCAGGACAGAAGCACAGTGTGCTCTTGTGAACTAAAGTGTTGTTCTGCGTTTTTAAAGTTCTAGCATTAACCATTTAAGAATTAAACTCACAGGCGTTTTCAGGCATTTTCGCCTAATCAGGGTAAACATCCAATAGACTGTAAACATAGCGACAACACCCTTGATGTGGGATGACCAAACTTGGGGAGTCTTGAAGGGGCACATGAGAGAATCATTTTTCAGAGTTTCATTGAAATACACAAAGAAACCTAGTGCCCAGAAGCTAAGAAACATGGAATTATTTCCAGTTCCCTAATACGCTTTTCTCTGAGTTTGAATCTCTTTGGCTACTTAGTGATTCAGCTTTGTGATACTTGAACCAGGAGAGAGAAGCACAGTGTGCTCTTGTGAACTACAGTGTTGTTCTGCATTTTTAAAGTTCTAGCATTAACCATTTAAGAATTGAACTCACAGGCGTTTTTCAGGCATTTCGCCTAATCAGGTTAAATGTCCAATAGACTGTAAACAAAACACCTTGATGGTGGGAAGACCAAACTTGGGGAGCCTTGAGGGGCACATGAGAGAATCATTTTTTCAGAGTTTCATTGAAATACACAAAGAAAACCTAGTTCCAGAAGCTAAGAAACATGGAATTATTTCCAGTTTGCTAAAACGCTTTTCTGTGAGTTTGAAACTTTTTTGCTACCACCTAGTGATTCAGCTTTTAGATACTTGAACCAGGAGAGAAGCACAGTGTGCTCTTGTGAACTAAAGTGTTGTTCTGCGTTTTTAAAGTTCTAGCATTAACCATTTAAGAATTAAACTCACAGGCGTTTTCAGGCATTTTCGCCTAATCAGGGTAAACATCCAATAGACTGTAAAAAAAACACCCTTGATGGAGGATGACCAAACTTGGGGAGCCTTGAGGGGCACATGAGAGAATCATTTTTTTCAGAGTTTCATTGAAATACACAAAGAAACATCTTGCCCAGAAACTAAGAAACATGGAATTATTTCAGTTGGCTAAAACGCTTTTCTGTGAGTTTTTGAAACTCTTTTGCGACCTAGTGATTCAGCTTTGAGATACTTGAACCAAGACAGAAGCACAGTGTGCTTTTTTGTGATCTGAAATGCTCTTCTGCCTTTTCAAAGTTCTAGCATTAACCATTGAGGAATTAAACTACAGGCGTTTTCAGTGAAATTCGCCTAATCAGGGTCAAAATCCAATAGGCTCTAAAAAAAAAAAAACCGTGATGGTAGATTGACCAAATTGGGGAGCCATGATGGGCACAAGAGAGAATCATTTTGTCAGAGTTTCATTTGAAATACACAAAGAAACCTAGTACCGACAAGCTAAGAAACATGGAATTATTTCCAGTTGGCTAAAACGCTTTTTCTGTGAGTTTGAAACTCTTTTGTTACTTAGTGATTCAGCTTTGAGATACTTGAAGCAGGAAAGAAGCACAGTGTGCTCTTGTGATCAGAAGTGCTTTTCTGCATTTCCAAAGTTCTAGCATTAACCATTGAGGAATTAAACTAACAGGCGTTTTCAGTGAAATTCGCCTAATCAGGGTAAACATCCAATAGTCTCTAAACAAAAAACCCGTGATGGTTCGATGACCAAATGGGGAGCCATAAAGGGCACAAGAGAGAATCATTTTGTCAGAGTTTTATTGAAATACACAACGAAACCTGGCACCCAGAAGCTAATAAACATAGAATTATTTCCAGTTGGCTAAATCGCTTTTCTGTGACTTTGAAACTCTTTTGCTACCTAGTGATTCAGCTTTAAGATACTTGAACCAGGACAGGAGCACAGTGTGCTCTTGTGATCTGAAGTGCTTTTCTGCATTTTCAAAGTTCTAGCATTAACCATTGAGGAATTAAACTACAGGCGTTTTCAGTGAAATTCGCCTAATCAGGTTAAACATCCAATAGGCTCTAAACAAAAAACCCGTGATGGTGGATTGAACAAATTTGGGGAGCCATGAGGGGAACAAGAGAGAATCATTTTGTCAGAGTTTCATTGAAATACACAAAGAAACCTAGTACCCACAATCTAAGAAACATGGAATTATTCCCAGTTGGCTAAAACGCTTTTCTGTGAGTTTGAATCTTTTTGCTACCTAGTGATTCAGCTTTGAGATACTTGAACCAGGAGAGAAGAACTGTGTGCTCTTGTGAACTAAAGTGTTGTACTGCGTTTTTAAAGTTCTAGCATTAACCATTTAAGAATTAATCTCACAGGCGTTTTCAGGCATTTTCGCCTAATCAGGGTAAACATCCAATAGACTGTAAACAAAACACCCTTGATGGTGGGATGACCAAACTTGGGGAGCCTTGAGGGGCACATGAGAGAATCATTTTTTTCAGACTTTCATTGAAATACACAAAGAAACCTAGTGCCCAGAAGCTAAGAAACATGGAATTATTTCCATTTCTCTAAAACGCTTTTCTGTGAATTTGAAACTCTTTTGTTACCTAGTGATTCAGCTTTGAGATACTTGAACCAGGAAAGAAGCACAGTGAGCTCTTGTGATCTGAAGTGCTTTTCTGCATTTTCAATGTTCTAGCATTAACCATTGAGGAATTAAACTAACAGGCGTTTTCAGTGAAGTTTGCCTAATCAGGGTCAACATCCAATAGGCTCTAAACAAAAAACCCGTTATGGTGGGATGACCAAATTTGTTGAGCCATGAGGGGCTCAAGAGAGAATCATTTTGTCAGAGTTTTCATTGAAATACACAAAGAAACCTAGTACCCAGAAGCTAAGAAACATGGGATTATTTCCAGTTGGGTAAATCGCTTTTCTGTGAGATTGAAACTCTTTTGCTACCTAGTGATTCAGCCTTGAGATACTTGAACCAGGACAGGAGCACTGTGTGTGCTCTTGTGATCTGAAGTGCTTTTCTGCATTTTCAAAGTTCTAGCTTTAGCCATTGAGGAATTAAACTACAGGCGTTTTCAGTGAAAATTCGCCTAATCAGGGTAAACATCCAATAGGCTCTAAACAAAAAACCCGTGATGGTGGATTGACCAAATTTGGGGATCCATGAGGGGGACAAGAGAGAATCATTTTGTCAGAGTTTCATTGAAATACACAAAGAAACCTAGTTACCCAGAAGCTAAGAATCATGGAATTATTTCCAGTTGGCTAAAACGCTTTTCTGTGAGTTTGAAACTCTTTTGCTACCTAGAGAGATTCAGCTTTGAGATACTTGAACCAGGAGAGAAGCACAGTGTGCTCTTATGAACTAAAGTGTTGTTCTGTGTTTTTAATGTTCTAGCATTAACCATTTAAGAATTAAACTCAGAGGCGTTTTCAGGCATTTTCGCCTAATTAGGGTAAACATCCAATAGACTGTAAACAAAACACCCTTGATGGTGGGATGACCAAACTTGAGGAACCTTTAGGGGCACGTGGGGAAATCATTTCTTCAGAGTTTCATTGAAATACACAAAGAAATCTAGTGCCCAGAAGCTAAGAAACATAGAATTTATTTCCAGTTCGCTAAAACGCTTCTCTGTGAGTTTTGAAACTCTTTTGCTACCTAGTGATTCAGCTTTGAGATACTTGAACCAGGACATAAGCACACTGTGCTCTTGTGAACTAAAGTGTTGTTCTGTGTTTTTAATGTTCTAGCATTAACCATTTTAAGATTTAAACTCAGACTCGTTTTCAGGCATTTTCGCCTAATTAGGGTAAACATCCAATAGACTGTAAACAATACACTCTTTGATGGTGGGATGACCAAACTTGAGGAACCTTGAGGGGCACATGGGAGAATCATTTTCTTCAGAGTTTCATTGAAATACACAAAGAAACCTAGTGCCCAGAAGCTAAGAAACACGGAATTATTTCCAGTGAGCTAAAACGCTTTTCTCTGAGTTTGAAACTCTTTTGCTACCTAGTGATTCAGCTTTGAGATACTTGAACCAGGACAGAAGCACAGTTTGCTATTGTGATCGGAAGTGCTTTTCTGCATTTCTAAAGTTCTAGCATTAACCATTGAGGAATCAAACTACAGGCGTTTTCAGTGAAATTCGCCTAATCAGGGTAAACATCCAATAGGCTCTAAACAAAAAACCACGTGATGGTGGATTGACCTTGTAAATTTGGGGAGCCATGAGGGGCATAAGAGAGAATCATTTTGTCAGAGTTTCAATGAAATACACAAAGAAACCTAGTACCGACAAACTAAGAAACATGGAATTATTTCCAGTTGGCTAAAACGCTTTACTTTGAGTTTGAAACTCTTTTGCTACCTAGTGATTCAGCTTTGAGATACTTGAACCAGGAGAGAAGCACAGTGTGCTCTTGTGAACTAAAGTGTTGTTCTGCATTTTGAAAGTTCTAGCATTAACCATTTAAGAATTAATCTCACAGGCGTTTTCAGGCATTTTCGCCTAATCAGGTTAAACATCCAATAGACTGTAAAAAAAACACCCTTGATGGTGGGATGACCAAATTTAGGGAGCCATGAGGGGCACATGAGAGAATCATTTTTTCAGAGTTTCATTGAAATACACAAAGAAACCAAGTGCCCAGAAGCTAAGAAACATGGAATTATTTCCAGTTGGCTAAATCGCTTTTCTGTGAGTTTGAAATTCTTTTGCTACCTAGTGATTCAGCTTTGAGATACTTGAACCAGGACAAAAGCACAGTGTGCTTTTGTGATCTGAAATGCTCTTCTGCCTTTTTCAAAGTTCTAGCCTTAACCATTGAGGAATTAAACTGCAGGCGTTTTCAGTGAAATTCGCCTAATCAGGGTCAAAATCCAATAGGCTCTAAACAAAAAAACCCGTGATGGTAGATTGACCAAATTGGGGGAGCCATGAGGGGCACAAGAGAGAATCATTTTGTCAGAGTTTCATTGAAATACACAAAGAAACCTAGTACCGACAAGCTAAGAAACATGGAATTATTTCCAGTTGGCTAAAACGCTTTTCTGTGAGTTTTAAACTCTTTTGTTACCTATTGACTCAGCTTTGAGATACTTGAAGCAGGAAAGAAGCACAGGGTGCTCATGTGATCAGAAGTGCTTTTCTGCATTTCCAAAGTTCTAGCATTAACCATTGAGGAATTAAACTAATAGGCGTTTTTTCAGTGAAATTCGCCTAATCAGGGTAAACATCCAATAGGCTCTAAACAAAAAACCCGTGATGGTTCGATGACCAAATTTGGGGAGCCATAAAGGGCACAAGAGAGAATCATTTTGTCAGAGTTTTATTGAAATACACAAAGAAACCTGGTACCCAGAAGCTAATAAACATGGAATTATTTCCAGTTGGCTAAATCGCTTTTCTGTGACTTTGAAACTCTTTTGCTACCTAGTGATTCAGCTTTAAGATACTTGAACCAGGAAAGGAGCTCAGTGTGCTCTTGTGATCTGAAGTGCTTTTCTGCTTTTTCTGCATTTACAAAGTTCTAGCATTAACCATTGAGGAATTAAACTACAGGCGTTTTCAGTGAAATTCGCCTAATCAGGGTAAACATCCAATAGGCTCTAAACAAAAAACCCGTGATGGTGGATTGACCACATTTGGGGAGCCATGAGCGGCACAAGAGAGAATCATTTTGTCAGAGTTTCATTGAAATACACAAAGAAACCTAGTACCCACAATCTAAGAAAACATGGAATTATTCCAGTTGGCTAAAACGCTTTTCTGTGAGTTTGAAACTTTTTTGCTACCTAGTGATTCACCTTTGAGATACTTGAAACAGGAGAGAAGCACAGTGTGCTCTTGTGAACTAAAGTGTTGTTCTGCGTTTTTAAAGTTCTAGCATTAACCATTTAAGAATTAAACTCACAGGCGTTTTCAGGCATTTTCGCCTAATCAGGGTAAATATCCAATAGACTGTAAAAAAACAAAACACCCTTGATGGTCTGATGACCAAACTTGGGGAGCCATGAGCGGCAAAGAGAGAATCATTTTGTCAGAGTTTCATTGAAATACACAAAGAAACCTAGTACCCAGAAGGTAAGAAACATGGGAATTATTTCCAGTTTTGGCTAAAACGCTTTTCTGTGAGTTTGAAACTCTTTTGCTACCTAGTGATTCAGCTTTGAGATACTTGAACCAGGACAGAAGCACAGTGTGCTCTTGTGAACTAGAGTGTTATTCTGCATTTTTTAAAGCTCTAGCATTAACCATTTAAGAATTAAACTCACAGGCGTTTTCAGGCATTTTCGCCTAATCAGGGTAAACATCCAATAGACTGTAAACAAAACACCCTTGATGGTGGGATGACCAAACTTGGGGAGCCTTGAGGGGCACATGAGAGAATCATTTTTTCAGAGTTTCATTGAAATACACAAAGAAACCTAGTGCCCAGAAGCTAAGAAACATGGAATTATTTCCAGTTCGCTAAAACGCTTTTCTGTGAGTTTGAAACTCTTTTGTTACCTAGTGATTCAGCTTTGAGATACTTGAACCCGGAAAGAAGCACAGTGAGCTCTTGTGATCTGAAGTGCTTTTCTGCATTTTCAAAGTTCTAACATTAACCATTCGAGGAATTAAACTACAGGCGTTTTCAGTGAAATTCGCCTAATCAGGGTAAACATCCAATAGGCTCTAAACAAAAAAACCCGTGATGGTTCGATGACCAAATTAGGAGAGCCATGAGGGGCACAAGATAGAATCATTTTGTCAGAGTTTTATTGAAATACACAAAGAAACCTGGTACCCAAAGCTAAGAAAGATGGAATTATTTCCAGTTGGCTAAATCGCTTTTCTGTGACTTTGAAACTCTTTTGCTACCTAGTGATTCAGCTTTAAGATACTTGAACCAGGACAGGAGCACAGTGTGCTCTTGTGATCTGAAGTGCTTTTCTGCATTTTCAAAGTTCTAGCATTAACCATTGAGGAATTAATCTACAGGCGTTTCCAGTGAAATTCGCCTAATCAGGGTAAACATCCAATAGGCTATAAATAAAAAACCCATGATGGTGGATTGACCACATTTGGGGAGCCATGAGCGGCAAAAGAGAGAATCATTTTGTCAGAGTTTCATTGAAATACACAAAGAAACCTAGTACCCAGAAGCTAAGAAACATGGAATTATTTCCATTTGGCTAAAACGCTTTCCTGTGAGTTTGAAACTCTTTTGCTACCTAGTGATTCAGCTTTGAGATACTTGAACCAGGACAGAAGCACAGTGTGCTCTTGTGAACTAAAGTGTTGTTCTGCGTTTTTAAAGTTCTAGCATTAACCATTTAAGAATTAAACTCACAGGCGTTTTCAGGCATTTTCGCCTAATCAGGGTAAACATCCAATAGACTGTAAACATAACAACCTTGATGGTGGGATGACCAAACTTGGGGAGTCTTGAGGGGCACATGAGAGAGTCATTTTTTCAGAGTTTCATTGAAATACACAAAGAAACCTAGTGCCCAGAAGCTAAGAAACATGGAATTATTTCCAGTTCCCTAATACGCTTTTCTGTGAGTTTGAATCTCTTTGGCTACTTAGTGATTCAGCTTTGTGATACTTGAACCAGGAGAGAAGCACAGTGTGCTCTTGTGAACTACAGTGTTGTTCTGCATTTTTAAAGTTCTAGCATTAACCATTTAAGAATTGAACTCACAGGCGTTTTCAGGCATTTTCGCCTAATCAGGTTAAATGTCCAATAGACTGTAAACAAAACACCTTGATGGTGGGAAGACCAAACTTGGGGAGCCTTGAGGGGCACATGAGAGAATCATTTTTTCAGAGTTTCTTTGAAATACACAAAGAAACCTAGTTCCAGAAGCTAAGAAACATGGAATTATTTCCAGTTTGCTAAAAACGCTTTTCTGTGAGTTTGAAACTTTTTTGCTACCTAGTGATTCAGCTTTGAGATACTTGAACCAGGAGAGAAGCACAGTGTGCTCTTGTGAACTAAAGTGTTGTTCTGCGTTTTTAAAGTTCTAGCATTAACCATTTAAGAATTAAACTCACAGGCGTTTTCAGGCATTTTTGCCTAATCAGGGTAAACATCCAATAGACTGTAAAAAAAAACACCCTTGATGGAGGGATGACCAAACTTGGGGAGCCTTGAGGGGCACATGAGAGAATCATTTTTTCAGAGTTTCATTGAAATACACAAAGAAACATCGTGCCCAGAAACTAAGAAACATGGAATTATTTCAGTTGGCTAAAACGCTTTTCTGTGAGTTTGAAACTCTTTTGCTACCTAGTGATTCAGCTTTGAGATACTTGAACCAAGACAGAAGCACAGTGTGCTTTTGTGATCTGAAATGCTCTTCTGCCTTTTCAAAGTTCTAGCATTAACCATTGAGGAATTAAACTACAGGCGTTTTCAGTGAAATTCGCCTAATCAGGGTAAACATCCAATAGGCTCTAAACAAAAAACACGTGATGGTAGATTGACCAAATTGGGGGAGCCATGAGGGGCACAAGAGAGAATCATTTTGTCAGAGTTTCATTGAAATACACAAAGAAACTTAGTACCGACAAGCTAAGAAACATGGAATTATTTCCAGTTGGCTAAAACGCTTTTCTGTGAGTTTGAAACTCTTTTGTTACTTAGTGATTCAGCTTTGAGATACTTGAAGCAGGAAAGAAGCACAGTGTGCTCTTGTGATCAGAAGTGCTTTTCTGCATTTCCAAAGTTCTAGCATTAACCATTGAGGAATTAAACTAACAGGCGTTTTCAGTGAAATTCGCCTAATCAGGGTAAACATCCAATAGTCTCTAAACAAAATACCCGTGATGGTTCGATGACCAAATTTGGGGAGCCATAAGGGGCACAAGAGAGAATCATTTTGTCAGAGTTTTATTGAAATACACAAAGAAACCTGGCACCCAGAAGCTAATAAACATGGAATTATTTCCAGATGGCTAAATCGCTTTTCTGTGACTTTGAAACTCTTTTGCTACCTAGTGATTCAGCTTTAAGATACTTGAACCAGGACAGGAGCACAGTGTGCTCTTGTGATCTGAAGTGCTTTTCTGCATTTTCAAAGTTCTAGAATTAACCATTGAGGAATTAAACTACAGGCGTTTTCAGTGAAATTCGCCTAATCAGGGTAAACATCCAATAGGCTCTAAACAAAAAACCCGTGATGGTGGATTGACCACATTTGGGGAGCCATGAGCGGCACAAGACAGAATCATTTTGTCAGAGTTTCATTTAAATACACAAAGAAACCTGGTACCCAGAAGCTAAGAAACATGGAATTATTTCCAGTTGGCTAAATCGCATTTCTGTGAGTTTGAAACTCTTTTGCTACCTAGTGATTCAGCTTTGAGATACTTGAACCAGGACAGAAGCACAGTGTGCTATTGTGATCTGAAATGCTTTTCTGCATTGTCAAAGTTCTAGCAATAACCATTAAGAAATTAAACTACAGGCATTTTCAGTGAAATTCGCCTAATCAGGGTAAACATCCAATAGGCTCTAAACAAAAAACCCGTGATGGTAGATTTACCAAATTTGGGGAGCCATGAGGGGCACAAGAGAGAATCATTTCGTCAGAGTTTCATTGAAATACACAAAGAAACCTAGTACCCACAATCTAAGAAACATGGAATTATTCCCAGTTGGCTAAAACGCTTTTCTGTGAGTTTGAAACTTTTTTGCTACCTAGTGATTCAGCTTTGAGATACTTGAACCAGGAGAGAAGAACTGTGTGCTCTTGTGAACTAAAGTGTTGTACTGCGTTTTTAAAGTTCTAGCATTAACCATTTAAGAATTAATCTCACAGGCGTTTTCAGGCATTTTCGCCTAATCAGGGTAAACATCCAATAGACTGTAAACAAAACACCCTTGATGGTGGGATGACCAAACTTGGGGAGCCTTGAGGGGCACATGAGAGAATCATTTTTTCAGACTTTCATTGAAATACACAAAGAAACCTAGTGCCCAGAAGCTAAGAAAGATGGAATTATTTCCATTTCTCTAAAACGCTTTTCTGTGAATTTGAAACTCTTTTGTTACCTAGTGATTCAGCTTTGAGATACTTGAACCAGGAAAGAAGCACAGTGAGCTCTTGTGATCTGAAGTGCTTTTCTGCATTTTCAATGTTCTAGCATTAACCATTGAGGAATTAAACTAACAGGCGTTTTCAGTGAAGTTCGCCTAATCAGGGTCAACATCCAATAGGCTCTAAACAAAAAACCCGTTATGGTGGGATGACCAAATTTGTTGAGCCATGAGGGGCACAAGAGAGAATCATTTTGTCAGAGTTTCATTGAAATACACAAAGAAACCTAGTACCCAGAAGCTAAGAAACATGGGATTATTTCCAGTTGGGTAAATCGCTTTTCTGTGAGTTTGAAACTCTTTTGCTACCTAGTGATTCAGCCTTGAGATACTTGAACCAGGACAGGAGCACTGTGTGCTCTTGTGATCTGAAGTGCTTTTCTGCATTTTCAAAGTTCTAGCTTTAGCCATTGAGGAATTAAACTACAGGCGTTTTCAGTGAAATTCGCCTAATCAGGGTAAACATCCAATAGGCTCTAAACAAAAAACCCGTGATGGTGGATTGACCAAATTTGGGGATCCATGAGGGGGACAAGAGAGAATCATTTTGTCAGAGTTTCATTGAAATACACAAAGAAACCTAGTACCCAGAAGCTAAGAATCATGGAATTATTTCCAGTTGGCTAAAACGCTTTTCTGTGAGTTTGAAACTCTTTTGCTACCTAGAGATTCAGCTTTGAGATACTTGAACCAGGAGAGAAGCACAGTGTGCTCTTATGAACTAAAGTGTTGTTCTGTGTTTTTAATGTTCTAGCATTAACCATTTAAGAATTAAACTCAGAGGCGTTTTCAGGCATTTTCGCCTAATTAGGGTAAACATCCAATAGACTGTAAACAAAACACCCTTGATAGTGGGATGACCAAACTTGAGGAACCTTTAGGGGCACGTGGGAGAATCATTTCTTCAGAGTTTCATTGAAATACACAAAGAAACCTAGTGCCCAGAAGCTAAGAAACATGGAATTATTTCCAGTTCGCTAAAACGCTTCTCTGTGAGTTTGAAACTCTTTTGCTACCTAGTGATTCAGCTTTGAGATACTTGAACCAGGACATAAGCACACTGTGCTCTTGTGAACTAAAGTGTTGTTCTGTGTTTTTAATGTTCTAGCATTAACCATTTAAGAATTAAACTCAGACTCGTTTTCAGGCATTTTCGCCTAATTAGGGTAAACATCCAATAGACTGTAAACAAAAACACCCTTTGATGGTGGGATGACCAAACTTGAGGAACCTTGAGGGGCACATGGGAGAATCATTTCTTCAGAGTTTCATTGAAATACACAAAGAAACCTAGTGCCCAGTAGCTAAGAAACACGGAATTATTTCCAGTGAGCTAAAACGCTTTTCTCTGAGTTTGAAACTCTTTTGCTACCTAGTGATTCAGCTTTGAGATACTTGAACCAGGACAGAAGCACAGTGTGCTCTTGTGATCGGAAGTGCTTTTCTGCATTTCCAAAGTTCTAGCATTAACCATTGTGGAATCAAACTACAGGCGTTTTCAGTGAAATTCGCCTAATCAGGGTAAACATCCAATAGGCTCTAAACAAAAAACACGTGATGGTGGATTGACCAAATTTTGGGGAGCCATGAGGGGCATAAGAGAGAATCATTTTGTCAGAGTTTCAATGAAATACACAAAGAAACCTAGTACCGACAACCTAAGAAACATGGAATTATTTCCAGTTGGCTAAAACGCTTTACTGTGAGTTTGAAACTCTTTTGCTACCTAGTGATTCAGCTTTGAGATACTTGAACCAGGAGAGAAGCACAGTGTGCTCTTGTGAACTAAAGTGTTGTTCTGCATTTTGAAAGTTCTAGCATTAACCATTTAAGAATTAATCTCACAGGCGTTTTCAGGCATTTTCGCCTAATCAGGTTAAACATCCAATAGACTGTAAAAAAAACACCCTTGATGGTGGGATGACCAAATTTGGGGAGCCATGAGAGGCACATGAGAGAATCATTTTTTCAGAGTTTCATTGAAATACACAAAGAAACCTAGTGCCCAGAAGCTAAGAAACATGGAATTATTTCCAGTTGGCTAAATCGCTTTTCTGTGAGTTTGAAACTCTTTTGCTACCTAGTGATTCAGCTTTGAGATACTTGAACCAGGACAAAAGCACAGTGTGCTTTTGTGATCTGAAATGCTCTTCTGCTTTTCAAAGTTCTAGCATTAACCATTGAGGAATTAAACTACAGGCGTTTTCAGTGAAATTCGCCTAATCAGGGTCAAAATCCAATAGGCTCTAAACAAAAAACCCGTGATGGTAGATTGACCAAATTGGGGGAGCCATGAGGGGCACAAGAGAGAATCATTTTGTCAGAGTTTCATTGAAATACACAAAGAAACCTAGTACCGACAAGCTGAGAAACATGGAATTATTTCCAGTTGGCTAAAACGCTTTTCTGTGAGTTTTAAACTCTTTTGTTACCTAGTGATTCAGCTTTGAGATACTTGAAGCAGGAAAGAAGCACAGTGTGCTCTTGTGATCAGAAGTGCTTTTCTGCATTTCCAAAGTTCTAGCATTAACCACTGAGGAATTAAACTAACAGGCGTTTTCATTGAAATTCGCCTAATCAGGGTAAACATCCAATAGGCTCTAAACAAAAAACCCGTGATGGTTCGATGACCAAATTTGGGGAGCCATAAAGGGCACAAGAGAGAATCATTTTGTCAGAGTTTTATTGAAATACACAAAGAAACCTGGTACCCAGAAGCTAATAAACATGGAATTATTTCCAGTTGGCTAAATCGCTTTTCTGTGACTTTGAAACTCTTTTCCTACCTAGTGATTCAGCTTTAAGATACTTGAACCAGGACAGGAGCTCAGTGTGCTCTTGTGATCTGAAGTGCTTTTCTGCATTTTCAAAGTTCTAGCATTAACCATTGAGGAATTAAACTACAGGCGTTTTCAGTGAAATTCGCCTAATCGGGGTAAACATCCAATAGGCTCTAAACAAAAAACCCGTGATGGTGGATTGACCACATTTGGGGAGCCATGAGTGGCACAAGAGAGAATCATTTTGTCAGAGTTTCATTTAAATACACAAAGAAACCTGGTACCCAGAAGCTAAGAAACATGGAATTATTTCCAGTTGGCTAAATCGCATTTCTGTGAGTTTGAAACTCTTTTGCTACCTAGTGATTCAGCTTTGAGATACTTGAACCAGGACAGAAGCACAGTGTGCTATTGTGATCTGAAATGCTTTTCTGCATTGTCAAAGTTCTAGCATTAACCATTGAGGAATTAAACTACAGGCGTTTTCAGTGAAATTCGCCTAATCAGGGTAAACATCCAATAGGCTCTAAACAAAAAACCCGTGATGGTGGATTGACCAAATTTGGGGAGCCATGAGGGGCACAAGAGAGAATCATTTTCGTCAGAGTTTCATTGAAATACACAAAGAAACCTAGTACCCACAATCTAAGAAACATGGAATTATTCCCAGTTGGCTAAAACGCTTTTCTGTGAGTTTGAAACTTTTTTGCTACCTAGTGATTCAGCTTTGAGATACTTGAACCAGGAGAGAAGAACTGTGTGCTCTTGTGAACTAAAGTGTTGTACTGCGTTTTTAAAGTTCTAGCATTAACCATTTAAGAATTAATCTCACAGGCGTTTTCAGGCATTTTCGCCTAATCAGGGTAAACATCCAATAGACTGTAAACAAAACACCCTTGATGGTGGGATGACCAAACTTGGGGAGCCTTGAGGGGCACATGAGAGAATCATTTTTTCAGACTTTCATTGAAATACACAAAGAAACCTAGTGCCCAGAAGCTAAGAAAGATGGAATTATTTCCATTTCTCTAAAACGCTTTTCTGTGAATTTGAAACTCTTTTGTTACCTAGTGATTCAGCTTTGAGATACTTGAACCAGGAAAGAAGCACAGTGAGCTCTTGTGATCTGAAGTGCTTTTCTGCATTTTCAATGTTCTAGCATTAACCATTGAGGAATTAAACTAACAGGCGTTTTCAGTGAAGTTCGCCTAATCAGGGTCAACATCCAATAGGCTCTAAACAAAAAACCCGTTATGGTGGATGACCAAATTTGTTGAGCCATGAGGGGCACAAGAGAGAATCATTTTGTCAGAGTTTCATTGAAATACACAAAGAAACCTAGTACCCAGAAGCTAAGAAACATGGGATTATTTCCAGTTGGGTAAATCGCTTTTCTGTGAGTTTGAAACTCTTTTGCTACCTAGTGATTCAGCCTTGAGATACTTGAACCAGGACAGGAGCACTGTGTGCTCTTGTGATCTGAAGTGCTTTTCTGCATTTTCAAAGTTCTAGCTTTAGCCATTGAGGAATTAAACTACAGGCGTTTTCAGTGAAATTCGCCTAATCAGGGTAAACATCCAATAGGCTCTAAACAAAAAACCCGTGATGGTGGATTGACCAAATTTGGGGATCCATGAGGGGGACAAGAGAGAATCATTTTGTCAGAGTTTCATTGAAATACACAAAGAAACCTAGTACCCAGAAGCTAAGAATCATGGAATTATTTCCAGTTGGCTAAAACGCTTTTCTGTGAGTTTGAAACTCTTTTGCTACCTAGAGATTCAGCTTTGAGATACTTGAACCAGGAGAGAAGCACAGTGTGCTCTTATGAACTAAAGTGTTGTTCTGTGTTTTTAATGTTCTAGCATTAACCATTTAAGAATTAAACTCAGAGGCGTTTTCAGGCATTTTCGCCTAATTAGGGTAAACATCCAATAGACTGTAAACAAAACACCCTTGATAGTGGGATGACCAAACTTGAGGAACCTTTAGGGGCACGTGGGAGAATCATTTCTTCAGAGTTTCATTGAAATACACAAAGAAACCTAGTGCCCAGAAGCTAAGAAACATGGAATTATTTCCAGTTCGCTAAAACGCTTCTCTGTGAGTTTGAAACTCTTTTGCTACCTAGTGATTCAGCTTTGAGATACTTGAACCAGGACATAAGCACACTGTGCTCTTGTGAACTAAAGTGTTGTTCTGTGTTTTTAATGTTCTAGCATTAACCATTTAAGAATTAAACTCAGACTCGTTTTCAGGCATTTTCGCCTAATTAGGGTAAACATCCAATAGACTGTAAACAATACACCCTTTGATGGTGGGATGACCAAACTTGAGGAACCTTGAGGGCACATGGGAGAATCATTTCTTCAGAGTTTCATTGAAATACACAAAGAAACCTAGTGCCCAGTAGCTAAGAAACACGGAATTATTTCCAGTGAGCTAAAACGCTTTTCTCTGAGTTTGAAACTCTTTTGCTACCTAGTGATTCAGCTTTGAGATACTTGAACCAGGAGAGAAGCACAGTGTGCTCTTGTGAACTAAAGTGTTGTTCTGCATTTTGAAAGTTCTAGCATTAACCATTTAAGAATTAATCTCACAGGCGTTTTCAGGCATTTTCGCCTAATCAGGGTTAAACATCCAATAGACTGTAAAAAAACACCCTTGATGGTGGGATGACCAAATTTGGGGAGCCATGAGAGGCACATGAGAGAATCATTTTTTCAGAGTTTCATTGAAATACACAAAGAAACCTAGTGCCCAGAAGCTAAGAAACATGGAATTATTTCCAGTTGGCTAAATCGCTTTTCTGTGAGTTTGAAACTCTTTTGCTACCTAGTGATTCAGCTTTGAGATACTTGAACCAGGACAAAAGCACAGTGTGCTTTTGTGATCTGAAATGCTCTTCTGCCTTTTCAAAGTTCTAGCATTAACCATTGAGGAATTAAACTACAGGCGTTTTCAGTGAAATTCGCCTAATCAGGGTCAAAATCCAATAGGCTCTAAACAAAAAACCCGTGATGGTAGATTGACCAAATTGGGGGAGCCATGAGGGGCACAAGAGAGAATCATTTTATCAGAGTTTCATTGAAATACACAAAGAAACCTAGTACCGACAAGCTGAGAAACATGGAATTATTTCCAGTTGGCTAAAACGCTTTTCTGTGAGTTTTAAACTCTTTTGTTACCTAGTGATTCAGCTTTGAGATACTTGAAGCAGGAAAGAAGCACAGTGTGCTCTTGTGATCAGAAGTGCTTTTCTGCATTTCCAAAGTTCTAGCATTAACCATTGAGGAATTAAACTAACAGGCGTTTTCATTGAAATTCGCCTAATCAGGGTAAACATCCAATAGGCTCTAAACAAAAAAACCCGTGATGGTTCGATGACCAAATTTGGGGAGCCATAAAGGGCACAAGAGAGAATCATTTTGTCAGAGTTTTATTGAAATACACAAAGAAACCTGGTACCCAGAAGCTAATAAACATGGAATTATTTCCAGTTGGCTAAATCGCTTTTCTGTGACTTTGAAACTCTTTTGCTACCTAGTGATTCAGCTTTAAGATACTTGAACCAGGACAGGAGCTCAGTGTGCTCTTGTGATCTGAAGTGCTTTTCTGCATTTTCAAAGTTCTAGCATTAACCATTGAGGAATTAAACTACAGGCGTTTTCAGTGAAATTCGCCTAATCGGGGTAAACATCCAATAGGCTCTAAACAAAAAACCCGTGATGGTGGATTGACCACATTTGGGGAGCCATGAGTGGCACAAGAGAGAATCATTTTGTCAGAGTTTCATTTAAATACACAAAGAAACCTGGTACCCAGAAGCTAAGAAACATGGAATTATTTCCAGTTGGCTAAATCGCATTTCTGTGAGTTTGAAACTCTTTTGCTACCTAGTGATTCAGCTTTGAGATACTTGAACCAGGACAGAAGCACAGTGTGCTATTGTGATCTGAAATGCTTTTCTGCATTGTCAAAGTTCTAGCATTAACCATTGAGGAATTAAACTACAGGCGTTTTCAGTGAAATTCGCCTAATCAGGGTAAACATCCAATAGGCTCTAAACAAAAAACCCGTGATGGTGGATTGACCAAATTTGGGGAGCCATGAGGGGCACAAGAGAGAATCATTTCGTCAGAGTTTCATTGAAATACACAAAGAAACCTAGTACCCACAATCTAAGAAACATGGAATTATTCCCAGTTGGCTAAAACGCTTTTCTGTGAGTTTGAAACTTTTTTGCTACCTAGTGATTCAGCTTTGAGATACTTGAACCAGGAGAGAAGAACTGTGTGCTCTTGTGAACTAAAGTGTTGTACTGCGTTTTTAAAGTTCTAGCATTAACCATTTAAGAATTAATCTCACAGGCGTTTTCAGGCATTTTCGCCTAATCAGGGTAAACATCCAATAGACTGTAAACAAAACACCCTTGATGGTGGGATGACCAAACTTGGGGAGCCTTGAGGGGCACATGAGAGAATCATTTTTTCAGACTTTCATTGAAATACACAAAGAAACCTAGTGCCCAGAAGCTAAGAAAGATGGAATTATTTCCATTTCTCTAAAACGCTTTTCTGTGAATTTGAAACTCTTTTGTTACCTAGTGATTCAGCTTTGAGATACTTGAACCAGGAAAGAAGCACAGTGAGCTCTTGTGATCTGAAGTGCTTTTCTGCATTTTCAATGTTCTAGCATTAACCATTGAGGAATTAAACTAACAGGCGTTTTCAGTGAAGTTCGCCTAATCAGGGTCAACATCCAATAGGCTCTAAACAAAAAACCCGTTATGGTGGGATGACCAAATTTGTTGAGCCATGAGGGGCACAAGAGAGAATCATTTTGTCAGAGTTTCATTGAAATACACAAAGAAACCTAGTACCCAGAAGCTAAGAAACATGGGATTATTTCCAGTTGGGTAAATCGCTTTTCTGTGAGTTTGAAACTCTTTTGCTACCTAGTGATTCAGCCTTGAGATACTTGAACCAGGACAGGAGCACTGTGTGCTCTTGTGATCTGAAGTGCTTTTCTGCATTTTCAAAGTTCTAGCTTTAGCCATTGAGGAATTAAACTACAGGCGTTTTCAGTGAAATTCGCCTAATCAGGGTAAACATCCAATAGGCTCTAAACAAAAAACCGTGATGGTGGATTGACCAAATTTGGGGATCCATGAGGGGACAAGAGAGAATCATTTTGTCAGAGTTTCATTGAAATACACAAAGAAACCTAGTACCCAGAAGCTAAGAATCATGGAATTATTTCCAGTTGGCTAAAACGCTTTTCTGTGAGTTTGAAACTCTTTTGCTACCTAGAGATTCAGCTTTGAGATACTTGAACCAGGAGAGAAGCACAGTGTGCTCTTGTGAACTAAAGTGTTGTTCTGTGTTTTTAATGTTCTAGCATTAACCATTTAAGAATTAAACTCAGACTCGTTTTCAGTCATTTTTCGCCTAATTAGGGTAAACATCCAATAGACTGTAAACAATACACCCTTTGATGGTGGGATGACCAAACTTGAGGAACCTTGAGGGGCACATGGGGAGAATCATTTCTTCAGAGTTTCATTGAAATACACAAAGAAACCTAGTGCCCAGTAGCTAAGAAACACGGAATTATTTCCAGTGAGCTAAAACGCTTTTCTCTGAGTTTGAAACTCTTTTGCTACCTAGTGATTCAGCTTTGAGATACTTGAACCAGGACAGAAGCACAGTGTGCTCTTGTGATCGGAAGTGCTTTTCTGCATTTCCAAAGTTCTAGCATTAACCATTGAGGAATCAAACTACAGGCGTTTTCAGTGAAATTCGCCTAATCAGGGTAAACATCCAATAGGCTCTAAACAAAAAACACGTGATGGTGGATTGATCAAATTTTGGGGAGCCATGAGGGGCATAAGAGAGAATCATTTTGTCAGAGTTTCAATGAAATACACAAAGAAACCTAGTACCGACAAACTAAGAAACATGGAATTATTTCCAGTTGGCTAAAACGCTTTACTGTGAGTTTGAAACTCTTTTGCTACCTAGTGATTCAGCTTTGAGATACTTGAACCAGGAGAGAAGCACAGTGTGCTCTTGTGAACTAAAGTGTTGTTCTGCATTTTGAAAGTTCTAGCATTAACCATTTAAGAATTAATCTCACAGGCGTTTTTCAGGCATTTTCGCCTAATCAGGTTAAACATCCAATAGACTGTAAAAAAAACACCCTTGATGGTGGGATGACCAAATTTGGGGAGCCATGAGAGGCACATGAGAGAATCATTTTTTCAGAGTTTCATTGAAATACACAAAGAAACCTAGTGCCCAGAAGCTAAGAAACATGGAATTATTTCCAGTTGGCTAAATCGCTTTTCTGTGAGTTTGAAACTCTTTTGCTACCTAGTGATTCAGCTTTGAGATACTTGAACCAGGACAAAAGCACAGTGTGCTTTTGTGATCTGAAATGCTCTTCTGCCTTTTCAAAGTTCTAGCATTAACCATTGAGGAATTAAACTACAGGCGTTTTCAGTGAAATTCGCCTAATCAGGGTCAAAATCCAATAGGCTCTAAACAAAAAACCCGTGATGGTAGATTGACCAAATTGGGGGAGCCATGAGGGGCACAAGAGAGAATCATTTTGTCAGAGTTTCATTGAAATACACAAAGAAACCTAGTACCGACAAGCTGAGAAACATGGAATTATTTCCAGTTGGCTAAAACGCTTTTCTGTGAGTTTTAAACTCTTTTGTTACCTAGTGATTCAGCTTTGAGATACTTGAAGCAGGAAAGAAGCACAGTGTACTCTTGTGATCAGAAGTGCTTTTCTGCATTTCCAAAGTTCTAGCATTAACCATTGAGGAATTAAACTAACAGGCGTTTTCATTGAAATTCGCCTAATCAGGGTAAACATCCAATAGGCTCTAAACAAAAAAACCCGTGATGGTTCGATGACCAAATTTGGGGAGCCATAAAGGGCACAAGAGAGAATCATTTTGTCAGAGTTTTATTGAAATACACAAAGAAACCTGGCACCCAGAAGCTAATAAACATGGAATTATTTCCAGTTGGCTAAATCGCTTTTCTGTGACTTTGAAACTCTTTTGCTACCTAGTGATTCAGCTTTAAGATACTTGAACCAGGACAGGAGCTCAGTGTGCTCTTGTGATCTGAAGTGCTTTTCTGCATTTTCAAAGTTCTAGCATTAACCATTGAGGAATTAAACTACAGGCGTTTTCAGTGAAATTCGCCTAATCGGGGTAAACATCCAATAGGCTCTAAACAAAAAACCCGTGATGGTGGATTGACCACATTTGGGGAGCCATGAGTGGCACAAGAGAGAATCATTTTGTCAGAGTTTCATTTAAATACACAAAGAAACCTGGTACCCAGAAGCTAAGAAACATGGAATTATTTCCAGTTGGCTAAATCGCATTTCTGTGAGTTTGAAACTCTTTTGCTACCTAGTGATTCAGCTTTGAGATACTTGAACCAGGACAGAAGCACAGTGTGCTATTGTGATCTGAAATGCTTTTCTGCATTGTCAAAGTTCTAGCATTAACCATTGAGGAATTAAACTACAGGCGTTTTCAGTGAAATTCGCCTAATCAGGGTAAACATCCAATAGGCTCTAAACAAAAAAAACCCGTGATGGTGGATTGACCAAATTTGGGGAGCCATGAGGGGCACAAGAGAGAATCATTTCGTCAGAGTTTCATTGAAATACACAAAGAAACCTAGTACCCACAATCTAAGAAACATGGAATTATTCCCAGTTGGCTAAAACGCTTTTCTGTGAGTTTGAAACTTTTTTGCTACCTAGTGATTCAGCTTTGAGATACTTGAACCAGGAGAGAAGAACTGTGTGCTCTTGTGAACTAAAGTGTTGTACTGCGTTTTTAAAGTTCTAGCATTAACCATTTAAGAATTAATCTCACAGGCGTTTTCAGGCATTTTCGCCTAATCAGGGTAAACATCCAATAGACTGTAAACAAAACACCCTTGATGGTGGGATGACCAAACTTGGGGAGCCTTGAGGGGCACATGAGAGAATCATTTTTTCAGACTTTCATTGAAATACACAAAGAAACCTAGTGCCCAGAAGCTAAGAAAGATGGAATTATTTCCATTTCTCTAAAACGCTTTTCTGTGAATTTGAAACTCTTTTGTTACCTAGTGATTCAGCTTTGAGATACTTGAACCAGGAAAGAAGCACAGTGAGCTCTTGTGATCTGAAGTGCTTTTCTGCATTTTCAATGTTCTAGCATTAACCATTGAGGAATTAAACTAACAGGCGTTTTCAGTGAAGTTCGCCTAATCAGGGTCAACATCCAATAGGCTCTAAACAAAAAACCCGTTATGGTGGGATGACCAAATTTGTTGAGCCATGAGGGGCACAAGAGAGAATCATTTTGTCAGAGTTTCATTGAAATACACAAAGAAACCTAGTACCCAGAAGCTAAGAAACATGGGATTATTTCCAGTTGGGTAAATCGCTTTTCTGTGAGTTTGAAACTCTTTTGCTACCTAGTGATTCAGCCTTGAGATACTTGAACCAGGACAGGAGCACTGTGTGCTCTTGTGATCTGAAGTGCTTTTCTGCATTTTCAAAGTTCTAGCTTTAGCCATTGAGGAATTAAACTACAGGCGTTTTTCAGTGAAATTCGCCTAATCAGGGTAAACATCCAATAGGCTCTAAACAAAAAACCCGTGATGGTGGATTGACCAAATTTGGGGATCCATGAGGGGGACAAGAGAGAATCATTTTGTCAGAGTTTCATTGAAATACACAAAGAAACCTAGTACCCAGAAGCTAAGAATCATGGAATTATTTCCAGTTGGCTAAAACGCTTTTCTGTGAGTTTGAAACTCTTTTGCTACCTAGAGATTCAGCTTTGAGATACTTGAACCAGGAGAGAAGCACAGTGTGCTCTTATGAACTAAAGTGTTGTTCTGTGTTTTTAATGTTCTAGCATTAACCATTTAAGAATTAAACTCAGAGGCGTTTTCAGGCATTTTCGCCTAATTAGGGTAAACATCCAATAGACTGTAAAAAAAAACACTCTTGATGGTGGGATGACCAAATTTGGGGAGCCATGAGGGGCACATGAGAGAATCATTTTTTCAGAGTTTCATTGAAATACACAAAGAAACCTAGTGCCCAGAAGCTAAGAAACATGGAATTATTTCCAGTTGGCTAAATCGCTTTTCTGTGAGTTTGAAACTCTTGCTACCTAGTGATTCAGCTTTGAGATACTTGAACCAGGACAAAAGCACATTGTGCTTTTGTGATCTGAAATGCTCTTCTGCCTTTTCAAAGTTCTAGCATTAACCATTGAGGAATTAAACTACAGGCGTTTTCAGTGAAATTCGCCTAATCAGGGTCAAAAATCCAATAGGCTCTAAACAAAAAACCCGTGATGGTAGATTGACCAAATTGGGGGAGCCATGAGGGGCACAAGAGAGAATCATTTTGTCAGAGTTTAATTGAAATACACAAAGAAACCTAGTACAGACAAGCTAAGAAACATGGAATTATTTCCAGTTGGCTAAAACGCTTTTCTGTGAGTTTTAAACTGTTTTGTTACCTAGTGATTCAGCTTTGAGATACTTGAAGCAGAAAAGAAGCACAGTGTGCTCTTGTGATCAGAAGTGCTTTTCTGCATTTTCAAAGTTCTAGCATTAACCATTGAGGAATTAAACTACAGGCGTTTTCAGTGAAATTCGCCTAATCAGGGTAAACATCCAATAGGCTCTAAACAAAAAACCCGTGATGGTGGATTGACCAAATTTGGGGAGCCATGAGGGGCACAAGAGAGAATCATTTCGTCAGAGTTTCATTGAAATACACAAAGAAACCTAGTACCCACAATCTAAGAAACATGGATTTATTCCCAGTTGGCTAAAACGCTTTTCTGTGAGTTTGAAACTTTTTTGCTACCTAGTGATTCAGCTTTGAGATACTTGAACCAGGAGAGAAGAACTGTGTGCTCTTGTGAACTAAAGTGTTGTTCTGCGTTTTTAAAGTTCTAGCATTAACCATTTAAGAATTAATCTCACAGGCGTTTTCAGGCATTTTCGCCTAATCAGGGTAAACATCCAATAGACTGTAAACAAAACACCCTTGATGGTGGGATGACCAAACTTGGGGAGCCTTGAGGGGCACATGAGAGAATCATTTTTTCAGACTTTCATTGAAATACACAAAGAAACCTAGTGCCCAGAAGCTAAGAAACATGGAATTATTTCCATTTCTCTAAAACGCTTTTCTGTGAATTTGAAACTCTTTTGTTACCTAGTGATTCAGCTTTGAGATACTTGAACCAGGAAAGAAGCACAGTGAGCTCTTTTGATCTGAAGTGCTTTTCTGCATTTTCAATGTTCTAGCATTAACCATTGAGGAATTAAACTAACAGGCGTTTTCAGTGAAGTTCGCCTAATCAGGGTCAACATCCAATAGGCTCTAAACAAAAAACCCGTTATGGTGGGATGACCAAATTTGTTGAGCCATGAGGGGCACAAGAGAGAATCATTTTGTCAGAGTTTCATTGAAATACACAAAGAAACCTAGTACCCAGAAGCTAAGAAACATGGGATTATTTCCAGTTGGGTAAATCGCTTTTCTGTGAGTTTGAAACTCTTTTGCTACCTAGTGATTCAGCCTTGAGATACTTGAACCAGGACAGGAGCACTGTGTGCTCTTGTGATCTGAAGTGCTTTTCTGCATTTTCAAAGTTCTAGCTTTAGCCATTGAGGAATTAAACTACAGGCGTTTTCAGTGAAATTCGCCTAATCAGGGTAAACATCCAATAGGCTCTAAACAAAAAACCCGTGATGGTGGATTGACCAAATTTGGGGATCCATGAGGGGGACAAGAGAGAATCATTTTGTCAGAGTTTCATTGAAATACACAAAGAAACCTAGTACCCAGAAGCTAAGAAACTCGGAATTATTTCCAGTTGGCTAAAACGCTTTTCTGTGAGTTTGAAACTCTTTTGCTACCTAGAGATTCAGCTTTGAGATACTTGAACCAGGAGAGAAGCACAGTGTGCTCTTATGAACTAAAGTGTTGTTCTGTGTTTTTAATGTTCTAGCATCAACCATTTAAGAATTAAACTCAGAGGCGTTTTCAGGCATTTTCGCCTAATTAGGGTAAACATCCAATAGACTGTAAACAAAACACCCTTGATGGTGGGATGACCAAACTTGAGGAACCTTTAGGGGCACATGGGAGAATCATTTCTTCAGAGTTTCATTGAAATACACAAAGAAACCTAGTGCCCAGAAGCTAAGAAACATGGAATTATTTCCAGTTCGCTAAAACGCTTCTCTCTGAGTTTGAAACTCTTTTGCTACCTAGTGATTCAGCTTTGAGATACTTGAACCAGGACATAAGCACACTGTGCTCTTGTGAACTAAAGTGTTGTTCTGTGTTTTTAATGTTCTAGCATTAACCATTTAAGAATTAAACTCAGAGTCGTTTTCAGGCATTTTCGCCTAATTAGGGTAAACATCCAATAGACTGTAAACAAAACACCCTTGATGGTGGGATGACCAAACTTGAGGAACCTTGAGGGGCACATGGGAGAATCATTTCTTCAGAGTTTCATTGAAATACACAAAGAAACCTAGTGCCCAGAAGCTAAGAAACACGGAATTATTTCCAGTGAGCTAAAACGCTTTTCTCTGAGTTTGAAACTCTTTTGCTACCTAGTGATTCAGCTTTGAGATACTTGAACCAGGACAGAAGCACAGTGTGCTCTTGTGATCTGGAGTGCTTTTCTGCATTACCAAAGTTCTAGCATTAACCATTGAGGAATTAAACTACAGGCGTTTTCAGTGAAATTCGCCTAATCATGGTAAACATCCAATAGGCTCTAAACAAAAAACACGTGATGGTGGATTGACCAAATTTTGGGGAGCCATGAGGGGCATAAGAGAGAATCATTTTGTCAGAGTTTCAATGAAATACACAAAGAAACCTAGTACCGACAAACTAAGAAACATGGAATTATTTCCAGTTGGCTAAAACGCTTTTGTGTGAGTTTGAAACTCTTTTGCTACCTAGTGATTCAGCTTTGAGATACTTGAACCAGGAGAGAAGCACAGTGTGCTCTTGTGAACTAAAGTGTTGTTCTGCGTTTTGAAAGTTCTAGCATTAACCATTTAAGAATTAATCTCACAGGCGTTTTCAGGCATTTGCGCCTAATCAGGTTAAACATCCAATAGACTGTAAAAAAAACACTCTTGATGGTGGGATGACCAAATTTGGGGAGCAATGAGGGGCACAAAAGGAATCATTTTGTCAGAGTTTCATTGAAATACACAAAGAAACCTAGTGCCCAGAAGCTAAGAAACATGGAATTATTTCCAGTTGGCTAAATCGCTTTTCTGTGAGTTTGAAACTCTTGCTACCTAGTGATTCAGCTTTGAGATACTTGAACCAGGACAAAAGCACATTGTGCTTTTGTGATCTGAAATGCTCTTCTGCCTTTTCAAAGTTCTAGCATTAACCATTGAGGAATTAAACTACAGGCGTTTTCAGTGAAATTCGCCTAATCAGGGTCAAAATCCAATAGGCTCTAAACAAAAAACCCGTGATGGTAGATTGACCAAATTGGGGGAGCCATGAGGGGCACAAGAGAGAATCATTTTGTCAGAGTTTAATTGAAATACACAAAGAAACCTAGTACAGACAAGCTAAGAAACATGGAATTATTTCCAGTTGGCTAAAACGCTTTTCTGTGAGTTTTAAACTGTTTTGTTACCTAGTGATTCACCTTTGAGATACTTGAAGCAGAAAAGAAGCACAGTGTGCTCTTGTGATCAGAAGTGCTTTTCTGCATTTTCAAAGTTCTAGCATTAACCATTGAGGAATTAAACTACAGGCGTTTTCAGTGAAATTCGCCTAATCAGGGTAAACATCCAATAGGCTCTAAACAAAAAACCCGTGATGGTGGATTGACCAAATTTGGGGAGCCATGAGGGGCACAAGAGAGAATCATTTCGTCAGAGTTTCATTGAAATACACAAAGAAACCTAGTACCCACAATCTAAGAAACATGGAATTATTCCCAGTTGGCTAAAACGCTTTTCTGTGAGTTTGAAACTTTTTTGCTACCTAGTGATTCAGCTTTGAGATACTTGAACCAGGAGAGAAGAACTGTGTGCTCTTGTGAACTAAAGTGTTGTTCTGCGTTTTTAAAGTTCTAGCATTAACCATTTAAGAATTAATCTCACAGGCGTTTTCAGGCATTTTCGCCTAATCAGGGTAAACATCCAATAGACTGTAAACAAAACACCCTTGATGGTGGGATGACCAAACTTGGGGAGCCTTGAGGGGCACATGAGAGAATCATTTTGTCAGAGTTTCATTGAAATACACAAAGAAACCTAGTGCCCAGAAGCTAAGAAACATGGAATTATTTCCATTTCTCTAAAACGCTTTTCTGTGAATTTGAAACTCTTTTGTTACCTAGTGATTCAGCTTTGAGATACTTGAACCAGGAAAGAAGCACAGTGAGCTCTTGTGATCTGAAGTGCTTTTCTGCATTTTCAATGTTCTAGCATTAACCATTGAGGAATTAAACTAACAGGCGTTTTCAGTGAAGTTCGCCTAATCAGGGTCAACATCCAATAGGCTCTAAACAAAAAACCCGTTATGGTGGGATGACCAAATTTGTTGAGCCATGAGGGGCACAAGAGAGAATCATTTTGTCAGAGTTTCATTGAAATACACAAAGAAACCTAGTACCCAGAAGGTAAGAAACATGGGATTATTTCCAGTTGGGTAAATCGCTTTTCTGTGAGTTTGAAACTCTTTTGCTACCTAGTGATTCAGCCTTGAGATACTTGAACCAGGACAGGAGCACTGTGTGCTCTTGTGATCTGAAGTGCTTTTTCTGCATTTTCAAAGTTCTAGCTTTAGCCATTGAGGAATTAAACTACAGGCGTTTTCAGTGAAATTCGCCTAATCAGGGTAAACATCCAATAGGCTCTAAACAAAAAACCCGTGATGGTGGATTGACCAAATTTGGGGATCCATGAGGGGGACAAGAGAGAATCATTTTGTCAGAGTTTCATTGAAATACACAAAGAAACCTAGTACCCAGAAGCTAAGAAACATGGAATTATTTCCATTTGGCTAAAACGCTTTCCTGTGAGTTTGAAACTCTTTTGCTACCTAGTGATTCAGCTTTGAGATACTTGAACCAGGACAGAAGCACAGTGTGCTCTTGTGAACTAAAGTGTTGTTCTGCGTTTTTAAAGTTCTAGCATTAACCATTTAAGAATTAAACTCACAGGCGTTTTCAGGCATTTCCGCCTAATCAGGGTAAACATCCAATATACTGTAAACATAAAACCCTTGATGGTGGGATGACCAAACTTGGGGAGTCTTGAGGGGCACATGAGAGAATCATTTTTTCAGAGTTTCATTGAAATACACAAAGAAACCTAGTGCCCAGAAACTAAGAAACATGGAATTATTTCCAGTTCCCTAATACGCTTTTCTGTGAGTTTGAATCTCTTTGGCTACTTAGTGATTCAGCTTTGTGATACTTGAACCAGGAGAGAAGCACAGTGTGCTCTTGTGAACTACAGTGTTGTTCTGCATTTTTAAAGTTCTAGCATTAACCATTTAAGAATTGAACTCACAGGCGTTTTCAGGCATTTTCGCCTAATCAGGTTAAATGTCCAATAGACTGTAAACAAAACACCTCGATGGTGGGAAGACCAAACTTGGGGAGCCTTGAGGGGCACATGAGAGAATCATTTTTTTCAGAGTTTCATTGAAATACACAAAGAAACCTAGTTCCAGAAGCTAAGAAACATGGAATTATTTCCAGTTTGCTAAAACGCTTTTCTGTGAATTTGAAACTCTTTTGCTACCTAGTCATTCAGCTTTGAGATACTTGAACCAGGACATAAGCACACTGTGCTCTTGTGAACTAAAGTGTTGTTCTGTGTTTTTAATGTTCTAGCATTAACCATTTAAGAATTAAACTCAGAGGCGTTTTCAGGCATTTTCGCCTAATTAGGGTAAACATCCAATAGACTGTAAACAAAACACCCTTGATGGTGGGATGACCAAACTTGAGGAACCTTGAGGGGCACATGGGAGAATCATTTCTTCAGAGTTTCATTGAAATACACAAAGAAACCTAGTGCCCAGAAGCTAAGAAACACGGAATTATTTCCAGTGAGCTAAAACGCTTTTCTCTGAGTTTGAAACTCTTTTGCTACCTAGTGATTCAGCTTTGAGATACTTGAACCAGGACAGAAGCACAGTGTGCTCTTGTGATCTGGAGTGCTTTTCTGCATTACCAAAGTTCTAGCATTAACCATTGAGGAATTAAACTACAGGCGTTTTCAGTGAAATTCGCCTAATCAGGGTAAACATCCTATAGGCTCTAAACAAAACACTCGTGATGGTGGATTGACCAAATTTGGGGAGCTATGAGGGGCACAAGAGAGAATCTTTTTGTCAGAGTTTCATTGAAATACACAAAGAAACCTAGTACCCACAAGCTAAGAAACATGGAATTATTTCCAGTTGTCTAAAACGCTTTTCTGTGAGTTTGAAGCTCTTTTGCTACCTAGTGATTCAGCTTTGAGTTACTTGAACCAGGAGAGAAGCACAGTGTGCTCTTGTGAACTAAAGTGTTGTTCTGCGTTTTGAAAGTTCTAGCATTAACCATTTAAGAATTAAACTCACAGGCGTTTTCAGGCATTTTCGCCTAATCAGGGTAAACATCTAATAGACTGTAAACAAAACACCCTTTATGGTGGGATGACCACACTTGGGGAGCCTTGAGGGGCACATGAGAGAATCATTTTTTCAGAGTTTCATTGAAATACACAAAGAAACCTAGTGCCCAGTAGCTAAGAAACTTGGAATTATTTCCAGTTCCCTAAAACGCTTTTCTGTGAGTTTGAAACTCTTTTGTTACCTAGTGATTCAACTTTGAGATACTTGAACCAGGAACGAAGCACAGTGTGCTCTTGTCATCTGAAGTGATTTTCTGCATTTTCAAAGTTCTAGCATTAACCATTGAGGAATAAAACTACAGGTGTTTTCAGTGAAATTCGCCTAATCAGGGTAAATGTCCAATAGGCTCTAAACAAAAAACCCGTGATGGTGGATTGAGCAAATTTGGGCATCCATGAGGGGCACAAGAGAGAATCATTTTGTCAGAGTTTCATTGAAATACACAAAGAAACCTAGTACCCAGAAGCTAAGAAACATGCAATTATTTCCAGTTGGCTAAAATGCTTTTCTGTGAGTTTGAAACTCTTTTGCTACCTAGTGATTCATTTTTGAGATACTTGAACCAGGACAGAAGCACAGTGTCCTCTTGTGAACTAAAGTGTTGTTCTGCATTTTTAAAGTTCTAGCATTAACCATTTAAGAATTAAACTCACAGGCGTTTTCAGGCATTTTCGCCTAATCAGGGTAAACATCCAATAGACTGTAAACAAAACACCCTTGATGGTGGGATGACCAAATTTGGGGAGCCATGAGGGGCACAAGAGAGAATCATTTTGTCAGAGTTTCATTGAAATACACAAAGAAACCTAGTACAGACAAGCTATGAAACTTGAAATTATTTCCAGTTGGCTAAACCGCTTTTCTGTGAGTTTGAAACTCTTTTGCTACCTAGTGATTCAGCTTTGAGATACTTGAACCAGGACAGGAGCACAGTGTGCTCTTGTGATCTGAAGTGCTTTTCTGCATTTTCAAAGTTCTAGCATTAACCATTGAGGAATTAAACTACAGGCGTTTTCAGTGAAATTCACCTAATCAGGGTAAACATCCAATAGGCTCTAAACAAAAAACCCGTGATGGTGGATTGACCAAATTTGGGGAGCCATGAGGGGCACAAGAGAGAATCATTTTGTCAGAGTTTCATTGATATACACAAAGAAACCTAGTACCCACAAGCTAAGAAACATGGAATTATTTCCAGTTGCCTAAAATGCTTTTCTGTGAGTTTGAAACTCTTTTGCTACCTAGTAATTCACCTTTGAGATACTTGAACCAGGAGAGAAGCACAGTGTGCTCTTGTCATCTGAAGTGCTTTTCTGCATTTTCAAAGTTCTAGCATTAACCATTATAGAATTAAACTCAAAGGCGTTTTCAGGCATTTTCGCCTAATCAGGGTAAACATCCAATAGAATGTAAAGAAAACACCCTTGATGGTGGGATACCCAAACTTGGGGAGCCTTGAGGGGCACATGAGAGAATCATTTTTTCAGAGTTTCATTGAAATACACAAAGAAACCTAGTACCCAGAAGCTATGAAACTTGGAATTATTTCCAGTTGGCTAAACCACTTTTCTGTGAGTTTGAAACTCTTTTGCTACCTAGTGATTCAGCTTTGAGATACTTGAACCAGGAAAGGAGCACAGTGTGCTCTTGTGATCTGAAGTGCTTTTCTGCATTTTCAAAGTTCTAGCATTAACCATTGAGGAATTAAACTAAAGGCGCTTTCAGTGAAATTCGCCTAATGAGGGAAAACATCCAATAGGCTCTAAACAAAAAACCTGTGATGGTGGATTGAACAAATTTGGGGAGCCATGAGGGGCACAAGAGAGAATCATTTTGTCAGAGTTTCATTGAAATACACAAAGAAACTTAGTACCGACAAGCTAAAAAACATGGAATTATTTTCAGTTGGCTAAATTGCTTTTCTGTGAGTTTGAAACTCTTTTGCTACCTAGTGTATCAGCTTTGAGAAACTTGAACTAGGACAGGAGCACAGTGTGCTTTTGTGATCTGAAGTGCTTTTCTGCATTTTCAAAGTTCTAGCATTAACCATTGTGGAATTAATCTACAAGCTTTTTCAGTGAAATTCGCCTAATTAGGGTAAACATCCAATAGGCTCTAAACAAAAAACTCGTGATGGTGGATTGACCAAATTTGGGGAGCCATGAGGGGCACAAGAGAGAATCTTTTTGTCAGAGTTTCATTGAAATACACAAAGAAACCTAGTACCCACAAGCTAAGAAACATGGAATTATTTCCAGTTGCCTAAAATGCTTTTCTGTGTTTGAAACTCTTTTGCTACCTAGTGATTCAGCTTTGAGATACTTGAACCAGGACAGGAGCACAGTGTGCTCTTGTGATCTGAAGTGCTTTTCTGCATTTTCAAAGTTCTAGCATTAACCATTGAGGAATAAAACTACAGGCGTTTTCAGTGAAATTCGCCTAATCAGGGTAAATGTCCAATAGGCTCTAAACAAAAAACCCGTGATGGTGGATTGACCAAATTTGGGCATCCATGAGGGGCACAAGAGAGAATCATTTTGTCAGAGTTTCATTGAAATACACAAAGAAACCTAGTACCCAGAAGCTATGAAACTTGGAATTATTTCCAGTTGGCTAAACCGCTTTTCTGTGAGTTTGAAACTCTTTTGCTACCTAGTGATTCAGCTTTGAGATACTTGAACTAGGACAGGAGCACAGTGTGCTCTTGTGATCTGAAGTGCTTTTCTGCATTTTCAAAGTTCTTGCATTAACCATTGAGGAATTAAACTACAGGCGTTTTCAGTGAAATTCGCCTAATCAGGGTAAACATCCAATAGGCTCTAAACAAAACACTCGTGATGGTGGATTGACCAAATTTGGGAAGCTATGAGGGGCACAAGAGAGAATCTTTTTGTCAGAGTTTCATTGAAATACACAAAGAAACCTAGTACCCACAAGCTAAGAAACATGGAATTATTTCCAGTTGTCTAAAACGCTTTTCTGTGAGTTTGAAGCTCTTTTGCTACCTAGTGATTCAGCTTTGAGTTACTTGAAACAGGAGAGAAGCACAGTGTGCTCTTGTGAACTAAAGTGTTGTTCTGCGTTTTGAAAGTTCTAGCATTAACCATTTAAGAATTAAACTCACAGGCGTTTTCAGGCATTTTCGCCTAATCAGGGTAAACATCCAATAGACTGTAAACAAAACACCCTTGATGGTGGGATGACCAAATTTGGGGAGCCATGAGGGGCACAAGAGAGAATCATTTTGTCAGAGTTTCATTGAAATACACAAAGAAACTTAGTACCCAGAAGCTATGAAACTTGAAATTATTTCCAGTTGGCTAAACCGCTTTTCTGTGAGTTTGAAACTCTTTTGCTACCTAGTGATTCAGCTTTGAGATACTTGAACCAGGACAGGAGCACAGTGTGCTCTTGTGATCTGAAGTGCTTTTCTGCATTTTCAAAGTTCTAGCATTAACCATTGAGGAATAAAACTACAGGCGTTTTCAGTGAAATTCGCCTAATCAGGGTAAATGTCCAATAGGCTCTAAACAAAAAACCCGTGATGGTGGATTGACCAAATTTGGGCATCCATGAGGGGCACAAGAGAGAATCATTTTGTCAGAGTTTCATTGAAATACACAAAGAAACCTAGTACCCAGAAGCTATGAAACTTGGAATTATTTCCAGTTGGCTAAAACCGCTTTTCTGTGAGTTTGAAACTCTTTTGCTACCTAGTGATTCAGCTTTGAGATACTTGAACTAGGACAGGAGCACAGTGTGCTCTTGTGATCTGAAGTGCTTTTCTGCATTTTCAAAGTTCTTGCATTAACCATTGAGGAATTAAACTACAGGCGTTTTCAGTGAAATTCGCCTAATCAGGGTAAACATCCAATAGGCTCTAAACAAAACACTCGTGATGGTGGATTGACCAAATTTGGGAAGCTATGAGGGGCACAAGAGAGAATCTTTTTGTCAGAGTTTCATTGAAATACACAAAGAAACCTAGTACCCACAAGCTAAGAAACATGGAATTATTTCCAGTTGTCTAAAACGCTTTTCTGTGAGTTTGAAGCTCTTTTGCTACCTAGTGATTCAGCTTTGAGTTACTTGAAACAGGAGAGAAGCACAGTGTGCTCTTGTGAACTAAAGTGTTGTTCTGCGTTTTGAAAGTTCTAGCATTAACCATTTAAGAATTAAACTCACAGGCGTTTTCAGGCATTTTCGCCTAATCAGGGTAAACATCCAATAGACTGTAAACAAAACACCCTTGATGGTGGGATGACCAAATTTGGGGAGCCATGAGGGGCACAAGAGAGAATCATTTTGTCAGAGTTTCATTGAAATACACAAAGAAACTTAGTACCCAGAAGCTATGAAACTTGAAATTATTTCCAGTTGGCTAAACCGCTTTTCTGTGAGTTTGAAACTCTTTTGCTACCTAGTGATTCAGCTTTGAGATACTTGAACCAGGACAGGAGCACAGTGTGCTCTTGTGATCTGAAGTGCTTTTCTGCATTTTCAAAGTTCTAGCATTAACCATTGAGGAATTAAACTACAGGCGTTTTCAGTGAAATTCACCTAATCAGGGTAAACATCCAATAGGCTCTAAACAAAAAACCCGTGATGGTGGATTGACCAAATTTGGGGAGCCATGAGGGGCACAAGAGAGAATCATTTTGTCAGAGTTTCATTGATATACACAAAGAAACCTAGTACCCACAAGCTAAGAAACATGGAATTATTTCCAGTTGCCTAAAATGCTTTTCTGTGAGTTTGAAACTCTTTTGCTACCTAGTAATTCACCTTTGAGATACTTGAACCAGGAGAGAAGCACAGTGTGCTCTTGTCATCTGAAGTGCCTTTCTGCATTTTCAAAGTTCTAGCATTAACCATTATAGAATTAAACTCAAAGGCGTTTTCAGGCATTTTCGCCTAATCAGGGTAAACATCCAATAGACTGTAAAGAAAACACCCTTGATGGTGGGATACCCAAACTTGGGGAGCCTTGAGGGGCACATGAGAGAATCATTTTTTCAGAGTTTCATTGAAATACACAAAGAAACCTAGTACCCAGAAGCTATGAAACTTGGAATTATTTCCAGTTGGCTAAACCACTTTTCTGTGAGTTTGAAACTCTTTTGCTACCTAGTGATTCAGCTTTGAGATACTTGAACCAGGACAGGAGCACAGTGTGCTCTTGTGATCTGAAGTGCTTTTCTGCATTTTCAAAGTTCTAGCATTAACCATTGAGGAATTAAACTAAAGGCGTTTTCAGTGAAATTCGCCTAATGAGGGAAAACATCCAATAGGCTCTAAACAAAAAACCTGTGATGGTGGATTGAACAAATTTGGGGAGCCATGAGGGGCACAAGAGAGAATCATTTTGTCAGAGTTTCATTGAAATACACAAAGAAACTTAGTACCGACAAGCTAAAAAACATGGAATTATTTCCAGTTGGCTAAATTGCTTTTCTGTGAGTTTGAAACTCTTTTGCTACCTAGTGTATCAGCTTTGAGAAACTTGAACTAGGACAGGAGCACAGTGTGCTTTTGTGATCTGAAGTGCTTTTCTGCATTTTCAAAGTTCTAGCATTAACCATTGTGGAATTAATCTACAAGCTTTTTCAGTGAAATTCGCCTAATTAGGGTAAACATCCAATAGGCTCTAAACAAAAAACTCGTGATGGTGGATTGACCAAATTTGGGGAGCCATGAGGGGCACAAGAGAGAATCTTTTTGTCAGAGTTTCATTGAAATACACAAAGAAACCTAGTACCCACAAGCTAAGAAACATGGAATTATTTCCAGTTGCCTAAAATGCTTTTCTGTGTTTGAAACTCTTTTGCTACCTAGTGATTCAGCTTTGAGATACTTGAACCAGGACAGGAGCACAGTGTGCTCTTGTGATCTGAAGTGCTTTTCTGCATTTTCAAAGTTCTAGCATTAACCATTGAGGAATAAAACTACAGGCGTTTTCAGTGAAATTCGCCTAATCAGGGTAAATGTCCAATAGGCTCTAAACAAAAAACCCGTGATGGTGGATTGACCAAATTTGGGCATCCATGAGGGGCACAAGAGAGAATCATTTTGTCAGAGTTTCATTGAAATACACAAAGAAACCTAGTACCCAGAAGCTATGAAACTTGGAATTATTTCCAGTTGGCTAAAACCGCTTTTCTGTGAGTTTGAAACTCTTTTGCTACCTAGTGATTCAGCTTTGAGATACTTGAACTAGGACAGGAGAACAGTGTGCTCTTGTGATCTGAAGTGCTTTTCTGCATTTTCAAAGTTCTTGCATTAACCATTGAGGAATTAAACTACAGGCGTTTTCAGTGAAATTCGCCTAATCAGGGTAAACATCCAATAGGCTCTAAACAAAACACTCGTGATGGTGGATTGACCAAATTTGGGGAGCTATGAGGGGCACAAGAGAGAATCTTTTTGTCAGAGTTTCATTGAAATACACAAAGAAACCTAGTACCCACAAGGTAAGAAACATGGAATTATTTCCAGTTGTCTAAAACGCTTTTCTGTGAGTTTGAAGCTCTTTTGCTACCTAGTGATTCAGCTTTTGAGTTACTTGAAACAGGAGAGAAGCACAGTGTGCTCTTGTGAACTAAAGTGTTGTTCTGCGTTTTGAAAGTTCTAGCATTAACCATTTAAGAATTAAACTCACAGGCGTTTTCAGGCATTTTCGCCTAATCAGGGTAAACATCTAATAGACTGTAAACAAAACACCCTTTATGGTGGGATGACCACACTTGGGGAGCCTTGAGGGGCACATGAGAGAATCATTTTTTCAGAGTTTCATTGAAATACACAAAGAAACCTAGTGCCCAGTAGCTAAGAAACTTGGAATTATTTCCAGTTCCCTAAAACGCTTTTCTGTGAGTTTGAAACTCTTTTGTTACCTAGTGATTCAACTTTGAGATACTTGAACCAGGAACGAAGCACAGTGTGCTCTTGTCATCTGAAGTGATTTTCTGCATTTTCAAAGTTCTAGCATTAACCATTGAGGAATAAAACTACAGGTGTTTTCAGTGAAATTCGCCTAATCAGGGTAAATGTCCAATAGGCTCTAAACAAAAAACCCGTGATGGTGGATTGAGCAAATTTGGGCATCCATGAGGGGCACAAGAGAGAATCATTTTGTCAGAGTTTCATTGAAATACACAAAGAAACCTAGTACCCAGAAGCTAAGAAACATGCAATTATTTCCAGTTGGCTAAAATGCTTTTCTGTGAGTTTGAAACTCTTTTGCTACCTAGTGATTCATTTTTGAGATACTTGAACCAGGACAGAAGCACAGTGTCCTCTTGTGAACTAAAGTGTTGTTCTGCATTTTTAAAGTTCTAGCATTAACCATTTAAGAATTAAACTCACAGGCGTTTTCAGGCATTTTCGCCTAATCAGGGTAAACATCCAATAGACTGTAAACAAAACACCCTTGATGGTGGGATGACCAAATTTGGGGAGCCATGAGGGGCACAAGAGAGAATCATTTTGTCAGAGTTTCATTGAAATACACAAAGAAACCTAGTACCCAGAAGCTATGAAACTTGAAATTATTTCCAGTTGGCTAAAACGCTTTTCTGTGAGTTTGAAACTCTTTTGCTACCTAGTGATTCAGCTTTGAGATACTTGAACCAGGACAGGAGCACAGTGTGCTCTTGTGATCTGAAGTGCTTTTCTGCATTTTCAAAGTTCTAGCATTAACCATTGAGGAATTAAACTACAGGCGTTTTCAGTGAAATTCACCTAATCAGGGTAAACATCCAATAGGCTCTAAACAAAAAACCCGTGATGGTGGATTGACCAAATTTGGGGAGCCATGAGGGGCACAAGAGAGAATCATTTTGTCAGAGTTTCATTGAAATACACAAAGAAACCTAGTACCCACAAGCTAAGAAACATGGAATTATTTCCAGTTGCCTAAAATGCTTTTCTGTGAGTTTGAAACTCCTTTGCTACCTAGTAATTCACCTTTGAGATACTTGAACCAGGAGAGAAGCACAGTGTGCTCTTGTCATCTGAAGTGCTTTTCTGCATTTTCAAAGTTCTAGCATTAACCATTATAGAATTAAACTCAAAGGCGTTTTCAGGCATTTTCGCCTAATCAGGGTAAACATCCAATAGACTGTAAAGAAAACACCCTTGATGGTGGGATAACCCAAACTTGGGGAGCCTTGAGGGGCACATGAGAGAATCATTTTTTCAGAGTTTCATTGAAATACACAAAGAAACCTAGTACCCAGAAGCTATGAAACTTGGAATTATTTCCAGTTGGGAAAACGCTTTTCTGTGAGTTTGAAACTCTTTTGCTACCTAGTGATTCAGCTTTGAGATACTTGAACCAGGACAGGAGCACAGTGTGCTCTTGTGATCTGAAGTGCTTTTCTGCATTTTCAAAGTTCTAGCATTAACCATTGAGGAATTAAACTAACAGGCGTTTTCAGTGAAATTCGCCTAATGAGGGAAAATATCCAATAGGCTCTAAACAAAAAACCTGTGATGGTGGATTGAACAAATTTGGGGAGCCATGAGGGGCACAAGAGAGAATCATTTTGTCAGAATTTCATTGAAATACACAAAGAAACTTAGTACCGACAAGCTAAAAACATGGAATTATTTCCAGTTGGCTAAATTGCTTTTCTGTGAGTTTGAAACTCTTTTGCTACCTAGTGTATCAGCTTTGAGATACTTGAACTAGGACAGGAGCACAGTGTGCTTTTGTGATCTGAAGTGCTTTTCTGCATTTTCAAAGTTCTAGCATTAACCATTGTGGAATTAATCTACAGGCTTTTTCAGTGAAATTCGCCTAATTAGGGTAAACATCCAATAGGCTCTAAACAAAAAACTCGTGATGGTGGATTGACCAAATTTGGGGAGCCATGAGGGGCACAAGAGAGAATCTTTTTGTCAGAGTTTCATTGAAATACACAAAGAAACCTAGTACCCACAAGCTAAGAAACATGGAATTATTTCCAGTTGCCCTAAAATGCTTTTCTGTGTTTGAAACTCTTTTGCTACCTAGTGATTCAGCTTTGAGATACTTGAACCAGGACAGGAGCACAGTGTGCTCTTGTGATCTGAAGTGCTTTTCTGCATTTTCAAAGTTCTAGCATTAACCATTGAGGAATTAAAACTACAGGCGTTTTCAGTGAAATTCGCCTAATCAGGGTAAACATCCAATAGGCTCTAAACAAAAAACCCGTGATGGTGGGATTGACCAAATTTGGGCAGCCATGAGGGGCACAAGAGAGAATCATTTTGTCAGAGTTTCATTGAAATACACAAAGAAACCTAGTGCCCAGAAGCTAAGAAACATGGAATTATTTCCAGTTGGCTAAAACCGCTTTTCTGTGAGTTTGAAACTCTTTTGCTACCTAGTGATTCAGCTTTGAGATACTTGAACTAGGACAGGAGCACAGTGTGCTCTTGTGATCTGAAGTGCTTTTCTGCATTTTCAAAGTTCTAGCATTAACCATTGAGGAATTAAACTACAGGCGTTTTCAGTGAAATTCGCCTAATCAGGGTAAACATCCAATAGGCTCTAAACAAAACACCCGTGATGGTGGATTGACCAAATTTGGGGAGCTATGAGGGGCACAAGAGAGAATCTTTTTGTCAGAGTTTCATTGAAATACACAAAGAAACCTAGTACCCACAAGCTAAGAAACATGGAATTATTTCCAGTTGTCTAAAACGCTTTTCTGTGAGTTTGAAGCTCTTTTGCTACCTAGTGATTCAGCTTTGAGTTACTTGAAACAGGAGAGAAGCACAGTGTGCTCTTGTGAACTCAAGTGTTGTTCTGCGTTTTGAAAGTTCTAGCATTAACCATTTAAGAATTAAACTCACAGGAGTTTTCAGGCATTTTCGCCTAATCAGGGTACAACATCTAATAGACTGTAAACAAAACACCCTTGATTGTGGGATGACCACACTTGGGGAGCCTTGAGGGGCACATGAGAGAATCATTTTTTCAGAGTTTCATTGAAATACACAAAGAAACCTAGTGCCCAGTAGCTAAGAAACATGGAATTATTTCCAGTTCCCTAAAACGCTTTTCTGTGAGTTTGAAACTCTTTTGTTACCTAGTGATTCAGCTTTGAGATACTTGAACCAGGAATGAAGCACAGTGTGCTCTTGTGATCTGAAGTGCTTTTTTGCATTTTCAAAGCTCTAGCATTAACCATTGAGGAATTAATCTAACAGGCGTTTTCAGTGAAATTCGCCTAATCAGGGTAAACATCCAATAGGCTCTAAACAAAAAACCCGTGATGGTGGATTGACCAAATTTGGGGAGCTATGAGGGGCACAAGAGAGAATCATTTTGTCAGAGTTTCATTGAAATACACAAAGAAACCTAGTACCCACAAGCTAAGAAACATGGAATTATTTCCAGTTGTCAAAAACGCTTTTCTGTGAGTTTGAAACTCTTTTGCTACCTAGTGATTCAACTTTGAGATACTTGAAACAGGAGAGAAGCACAGTGTGCTCTTGTGAACTAAAGTGTTGTTCTGCGTTTTGAAAGTTCTAGCATTAACCATTTAAGAATTAAACTCACAGGCGTTTTCAGGCATTTTCGCCTAATCAGGGTAAACATCCAATAGACTGTAAACAAAACACCCTTTGATGGTGGGATGACCTCATTTGGGGAGCCTTGAGGGGCACATGAGAGAATCATTTTTTCAGAGTTTCATTGAAATACACAAAGAAACCTAGTACCCAGAAGCTAAGAAACTTGGAATTATTTCCAGTTGGTAAAACGCTTTTCTGTGAGTTTGAAACTCTTTTTTACCTAGTGATTCAGCTTTGAGATACTTGAACCAGGACGAAGCACAGTGTGCTCTTGTCATCTGAAGTGCTTTTCTGCATTTTCAAAGTTCTAGCATTAACCATTGAGGAATTAATCTAACAGGCGTTTTCAGTGAAATTCGCCTAATCAGGGTAAACATCCAATAGGCGCTAAACAAAAAACCCGGGGATGGTGGGATGACCAAATTTGGGGAGCCGTGAGGGGCAAAAGAGAGAATCATTTTGTCAGAGTTTCATTGAAATACACAAAGAAACCTAGTACCCACAAGCTAAGAAACATGGAATTATTTCCAGTTGGCTAAACCGCTTTTCTGTGAGTTTGAAACTCTTTTGCTACCTAGTGATTCAGCTTTGAGATACTTGAACCAGGACAGAAGCACAGTGTGCTCTTGTGAACTGAAGTGCTTTTCTGCATTTTCAAAGTTCTAGCATTAACCATTGAAGAATTAAACTCACAGGCGTTTTCAGTGAAATTTCGCCTAATCAGGGTAAACATCCAATAGACTCTAAACAAAAAAAACCTTTGATGGTGGGATGACCAAATTTGGGGAGCCATGAGGGGCACAAGAGAGAATCATTTTGTCAGAGTTTCATTGAAATACACAAAGAAACCTAGTACCCAGAAGCTAAGAAACATGGAATTATTTCCAGTTGGCTAAATCGCTTTTCTGTGAGTTTGAAACTCTTTTGCTACCTAGTGATTCAGCTTTGAGATACTTGAACCAGGACAGGAGCACAGTGTGCTCTTGTGAACTGAAGTGTTGTTCTGCATTTTCAAAGTTCTAGCATTAACCATTGAGGAATTAAACTACAGGCGTTTTCAGTGAAATTCGCCTAATCAGGGTAAACATCCAATAGACTGTAAACAAAAACCCTTGATGGTGGGATGACCAAATTTGGGGATCCTTGAGGGGCACAATGAGAGAATCATTTTGTCAGAGCTTCATTGAAATACACAAAGAAACCTAGTACCCAGAAGCTAAGAAACATGGAATTATTTCCAGTTGGCTAAACCGCTTTTCTGTGAGTTTGAAACTCTTTTGCTACCTAGTGATTCAGCTTTGAGATACTTGAACCAGGACACGAAGCACAGTGTGCTCTTGTGATCTGAAGTGTTTTCTGCATTTTCAAAGTTCTAGCATTAACCATTGAGGAATTAAACTACAGGCGTTTTCAGTGAAATTCGCCTAATCAGGGTAAACATCCAATAGGCTCTAAACAAAAAACCCGTGATGGTGGATGACCAAATTTGGGGATCCCATGAGGGGCACAAGAGAGAATCATTTTGTCAGAGTTTCATTGAAATACACAAAGAAACCTAGTTCCCAGAAGCTAAGAAACATGGAATTATTTCCAGTTGGCTAAAACGCTTTTCTGTGAGTTTGAAACTCTTTTGCTACCTAGTGATTCAGCTTTGAGATACTTGAACCAGGACAGAAGCACAGTGTGCTCTTGTGATCTGAAGTGTTTTTCTGCATTTTTTCAAAGTTCTAGCATTAACCATTTAGGAATTAAACTCACAGGCGTTTTCAGTGCATTTTCGCCTAATCAGGGTAAACATCCAATAGGCTGTAAACAAAAAACCCGTGATGGTGGGATGACCAAATTTGGGGAGCCTTGAGGGGCACAAGAGAGAATCATTTTTGTCAGAGTTTCATTGAAATACACAAAGAAACCTAGTACCCACAAGCTAAGAAACATGGAATTATTTCCAGTTGTCTAAAACGCTTTTCTGTGAGTTTGAAACTCTTTTGCTACCTAGTGATTCAGCTTTGAGATACTTGAACCAGGACAGAAGCACAGTGTGCTCTTGTGATCTGAAGTGCTTTTCTGCATTTTCAAAGTTCTAGCATTAACCATTGAGGAATTAAACTACAGGCGTTTTCAGTGAAATTCGCCTAATCAGGGTAAACATCCAATAGGCTCTAAACAAAAAACCCGTGATGGTGGATTGACCAAATTTGGGGAGCCATGAGGGGCACAAGAGAGAATCATTTTGTCAGAGTTTCATTGAAATACACAAAGAAACCTAGTACCCACAAGCTAAGAAACATGGAATTATTTCCAGTTGGCTAAAACGCTTTTCTGTGAGTTTGAAACTCTTTTGCTACCTAGTGATTCAGCTTTGAGATACTTGAACCAGGAGAGAAGCACAGTGTGCTCTTGTGAACTGAAGTGTTGTTCTGCATTTTTAAAGTTCTAGCATTAACCATTTAAGAATTAAACTCACAGGCGTTTTCAGGCATTTTGCCTAATCAGGGTAAACATCCAATAGACTGTAAACAAAAAACCCTTGATGGTGGGGATTGACCAAATTTGGGGAGCCATGAGGGGCACAAGAGAGAATCATTTTTGTCAGAGTTTCATTGAAATACACAAAGAAACCTAGTACCCACAAGCTAAGAAACATGGAATTATTTCCAGTTGGCTAAAACGCTTTTCTGTGAGTTTGAAACTCTTTTGCTACCTAGTGATTCAGCTTTGAGATACTTGAACCAGGACAGAAGCACAGTGTGCTCTTGTGAACTAAAGTGTTGTTCTGCATTTTTAAAGTTCTAGCATTAACCATTTAAGAATTAAACTCACAGGCGTTTTCAGGCATTTTTGCCTAATCAGGGTAAACATCCAATAGACTGTAAAACAAAACACCCTTGATGGTGGATGACCAAATTTGGGGAGCCATGAGGGGCACAAGAGAGAATCATTTTGTCAGAGTTTCATTGAAATACACAAAGAAACCTAGTGCCCAGAAGCTAAGAAACATGGAATTATTTCCAGTTGGCTAAATCGCTTTTCTGTGAGTTTGAAACTCTTTTGCTACCTAGTGATTCAGCTTTGAGATACTTGAACCAGGACAGAAGCACAGTGTGCTCTTGTGATCTGAAGTGTTTTTCTGCATTTTCAAAGTTCTAGCATTAACCATTGAGGAATTAAACTCACAGGCTTTTTCAGTGATTTTCGCCTAATCAGGGTAAATATCCAATAGGCTCTAAACAAAAAACCCTTGATGGTGGGATGACCAAATTTGGGGAGCCATGAGGGGCACAAGAGAGAATCATTTTTTCAGAGTTTCATTGAAATACACAAAGAAACCTAGTACCCAGAAGCTAAGAAACATGGAATTATTTCCAGTTGGCTAAATCGCTTTTCTGTGAGTTTGAAACTCTTTTGCTACCTAGTGATTCAGCTTTGAGATACTTGAACCAGGACAGGAGCACAGTGTGCTCTTGTGATCTGAAGTGCTTTTCTGCATTTTCAAAGTTCTAGCATTAACCATTGAGGAATTAAACTACAGGCGTTTTCAGTGAAATTCGCCTAATCAGGGTAAATATCCAATAGGCTCTAAAAAAAAAAACCCTTGATGGTGGATTGACCAAATTTGGGGATCCATGAGGGGCACAAGAGAGAATCATTTTTGTCAGAGTTTCATTGAAATACACAAAGAAACCTAGTACCCAGAAGCTAAGAAACATGGAATTATTTCCAGTTGGCTAAAACGCTTTTCTGTGAGTTTGAAACTCTTTTGCTACCTAGTGATTCAGCTTTGAGATACTTGAACCAGGACAGAAGCACAGTGTGCTCTTGTGAACTAAAGTGTTGTTCTGCATTTTTAAAGTTCTAGCATTAACCATTTAAGAATTAAACTCACAGGCGTTTTCAGTGCAAATTCGCCTAATCAGGGTAAACATCCAATAGACTGTAAACAAAAAACCCTTGATGGTGGGATGACCAAACTTGGGGAGCCATGAGGGGCACAAGAGAGAATCATTTTTTCAGAGTTTCATTGAAATACACAAAGAAACCTAGTACCCAGAAGCTAAGAAACATGGAATTATTTCCAGTTGGCTAAAACGCTTTTTGTGAGTTTGAAACTCTTTTGCTACCTAGTGATTCAGCTTTGAGATACTTGAACCAGGACAGAAGCACAGTGTGCTCTTGTGATCTGAAGTGCTTTTCTGCATTTTCAAAGTTCTAGCATTAACCATTGAGGAATTAAACTACAGGCGTTTTCAGTGCAAATTCGCCTAATCAGGGTAAACATCCAATAGGCTCTAAACAAAAAACCCGTGTGATGGTGGGATTGACCAAATTTGGGAGCCATGAGGGGCACAAGAGAGAATCATTTTGTCAGAGCTTCATTGAAATACACAAAGAAACCTAGTACCCAGAAGCTAAGAAACATGGATTTATTTCCAGTTGGCTAAAACCGCTTTTCTGTGAGTTTGAAACTCTTTTGCTACCTAGTGATTCAGCTTTGAGATACTTGAAACAGGACAGGAGCACAGTGTGCTCTTGTGAACTAAAGTGTTGTTCTGCGTTTTTAAAGTTCTAGCATTAACCATTTAAGAATTAAACTCACAGGCGTTTTCAGGCATTTTCGCCTAATCAGGGTAAACATCTATAGACTGTAAACAAAACACCCTTGATGGTGGGATGACCACACTTGGGGAGCCTTGAGGGGCACATGAGAGAATCATTTTTTCAGAGTTTCATTGAAATACACAAAGAAACCTAGTGCCCAGTAGCTAAGAAACATGGAATTATTTCCAGTTCCCTAAAACGCTTTTCTGTGAGTTTGAAACTCTTTTGTTACCTAGTGATTCAGCTTTGAGATACTTGAACCAGGACAGAAGCACAGTGTGCTCTTGTGATCTGAAGTGCTTTTCTGCATTTTCAAAGTTCTAGCATTAACCATTGAGGAATTAATCTAACAGGCGTTTTCAGTGAAATTCGCCTAATCAGGGTAAACATCCAATAGGCTCTAAACAAAAAACCCGTGATGGTGGGATGACCAAATTTGGGGAGCCATGAGGGGCACAAGAGAGAATCATTTTGTCAGAGTTTCATTGAAATACACAAAGAAACCTAGTACCCACAAGCTACGAAACTTGGAATTATTTCCAGTTGGCTAAACGCTTTTCTGTGAGTTTGAAACTCTTTTGCTACCTAGTGATTCAGCTTTGAGATACTTGAACCAGGACAGGAGCACAGTGTGCTCTTGTGATCTGAAGTGCTTTTCTGCATTTTCAAAGTTCTAGCATTAACCATTGAGGAATTAAACTACAGGAGTTTTCAGTGAAATTTGCCTAATCAGGGTAAACATCCAATAGGCTCTAAACAAAAAACCCGTGATTGTGGATTGAACAAATTTGGGGATCCATGAGGGGCACAAGAGAGAATCATTTTGTCAGAGTTTCATTGAAATACACAAAGAAACCTAGTACCCACAAGCTAAGAAACATGGAATTATTTCCAGTTGTCTACAATGCTTTTCTGTGAGTTTGAAACTCTTTTGCTACCTAGTGATTCAGCTTTGAGATACTTGAACCAGGAGAGAAGCACAGTGTGCTCTTGTGAACTAAAGTGTTGTTCTGCATTTTTAAAGTTCTAGCATTAACCATTTAAGAATTAAACTCACAGGCGTTTTCAGGCATTTTCGCCTAATCAGGGTAAACATCCAATAGACTGTAAACAAAACACCCTTGATGGTGGGATGACCAAACTTGGGGAGCCTTGAGGGCACATGAGAGAATCATTTTTTTCAGAGTTTCATTGAAATACACAAAGAAACCTAGTGCCCAGAAGCTAAGAAACATGGAATTATTTCCAGTTCGCTAAAACGCTTTTCTGTGAGTTTGAAACTCTTTTGTTACCTAGTGATTCAGCTTTGAGATACTTGAACCAGGAAAGAAGCACAGTGTGCTCTTGTGATCTGAAGTGCTTTTCTGCATTTTCAAAGTTCTAGCATTAACCATTGAAAAATTAAACTACAGGAGTTTTCAGTGAAATTCGTCTAATCAGGGTAATCATCCAATAGGCTCTAAACAAAAAACCCGTGATGGTGGATTGACCAAATTTGGGGAGCCATGAGGGGCACAAGAGAGAATCATTTTTTCAGAGTTTCATTGAAATACACAAAGAAACCTAGTACCCACAAGCTAAGAAACATGAAATTATTTCCAGTTGGCTAAAATCGCTTTTCTGTGAGTTTGAAACTCTTTTGCTACCTAGTGAATGAGCTTTGAGATACTTGAACCAGGACAGAAGCACAGTGTGCTCTTGTGAACTAAAGTCTTGTTCTGCATTTTTAAAGTTCTAGCATTAACCATTTAAGAATTAAACTCACAGGCGTTTTCAGGCATTTTCGCCTAATCAGGGTAAACATCCCATAGACTGTAAACAAAACACCCTTGATGGTGGGATGACCAAACTGGGGGAGCCTTGAGGGGCACATGAGAGAATCATTTTTTCAGAGTTTCATTGAAATACACAAAGAAACCTAGTTCCCAGAAGCTAAGAAACATGGAATTATTTCCAGTTCTCTAAAACACTTTTCTGTGAGTTTGAAACTCTTTTATTACCTTGAGATTCAGCTTTGAGATACTTGAACCAGGAACGAAGCACAGTGTGCGCTTGTGATCTGAAGTGCTTTTCTGCATTTTCAAAGTTCTAGCATTAACCATTGAGGAATTAAACTACAGGCGTTTTCAGTGAAATTCGCCTAATCAGGGTAAACATCCAATAGGCTCTAAACAAAAAACCCGTGATGGTGGGATAACCAAATTTGGGGAGCCATGAGGGGCACAAGAGAGAATCATTTTGTCAGAGTTTCATTGAAATACACAAAGAAACCTAGTACCCAGAAGCTAAGAAACATGGAATTATTTCCAGTTGGCTAAATCGCTTTTCTGTGAGTTTGAAACTCTTTTCCTACCTAGTGATTCAGCTTTGAGATACTTGAACCAGGACAGGAGCACAGTGTGCTCTTGTGATCTGAAGTGTTTTTCTGCATTTTCAAAGTTCTAGCATTAACCATTGAGGAATTAAACTACAGGCGTTTTCAGTGAAATTCGCCTAATCAGGGTAAACATCCAATAGGCTCTAAACAAAAAACCCGTGATGGTGGGATGACCAAATTTGGGGAGCCATGAGGGGCACAAGAGAGAATCATTTTGTCAGAGTTTCATTGAAATACACAAAGAAACCTAGTACCCAGAAGCTAAGAAACATGGAATTATTTCCAGTTGGCTAAAACGCTTTTCTGTGAGTTTGAAACTCTTTTGCTACCTAGTGATTCAGCTTTGAGATACTTGAACCAGGACAGGAGCACAGTGTGCTCTTGTGATCTGAAGTGCTTTTCTGCATTTTCAAAGTTCTAGCATTAACCATTGAGGAATTAAACTACAGGCTTTTTCAGTGAAATTCGCCTAATCAGGGTAAACATCCAATAGGCTCTAAACAAAAAACCCGTGATGGTGGATTGACCAAAATTTGGGGAGCCATGAGGGGCACAAGAGAGAATCATTTTGTCAGAGTTTCATTGAAATACACAAAGAAACCTAGTACCCAGAAGCTAAGAAACATGGAATTATTTCCAGTTGGCTAAAACGCTTTTCTGTGAGTTTGAAACTCTTTTGCTACCTAGTGATTCAGCTTTGAGATACTTGAACCAGGACAGAAGCACAGTGTGCTCTTGTGAACTAAAGTGTTGTTCTGCATTTTTAAAGTTCTAGCATTAACCATTTAAGAATTAAACTCACAGGCGTTTTCAGGCATTTTCGCCTAATCAGGGTAAACATCCAATAGACTGTAAACAAAACACCCTTGATGGTGGGATGACCAAATTTGGGGAGCCATGAGGGGCACAAGAGAGAATCATTTTTGTCAGAGTTTCATTGAAATACACAAAGAAACCTAGTACCCAGAAGCTAAGAAACATGGAATTATTTCCAGTTGGCTAAAACGCTTTTCTGTGAGTTTGAAACTCTTTTGCTACCTAGTGATTCAGCTTTGAGATACTTGAACCAGGACAGAAGCACAGTGTGCTCTTGTGAACTAAAGTGTTGTTCTGCGTTTTTCAAAGTTCTAGCATTAACCATTTAAGAATTAAACTCACAGGCGTTTTCAGTGAATTTTCGCCTAATCAGGGTAAACATCCAATAGGCTCTAAACAAAAAACCCTTGATGGTGGATTGACCAAATTTGGGGAGCCATGAGGGGCACAAGAGAGAATCATTTTTTCAGAGTTTCATTGAAATACACAAAGAAACCTAGTTCCCAGAAGCTAAGAAACATGGAATTATTTCCAGTTCTCTAAAACGCTTTTCTGTGAGTTTGAAACTCTTTTCCTACCTAGTGATTCAGCTTTGAGATACTTGAACCAGGACAGAAGCACAGTGTGCTCTTGTGAACTAAAGACTTGTTCTGCATTTTTAAAGTTCTAGCATTAACCATTTAAGAATTAAACTCACAGGCGTTTTCAGGCATTTTCGCCTAATCAGGGTAAACATCCAATAGACTGTAAACAAAACACCCTTGATGGTGGGATGACCAAACTTGGGGAGCCTTGAGGGGCACATGAGAGAATCATTTTTTCAGAGTTTCATTGAAATACACAAAGAAACCTAGTGCCCAGAAGCTAAGAAACATGGAATTATTTCCAGTTGGCTAAAACGCTTTTCTGTGAGTTTGAAACTCTTTTGCTACCTAGTGATTCAGCTTTGAGATACTTGAACCAGGACAGGAAGCACAGTGTGCTCTTGTGATCTAAAGTGTTTTTCTGCATTTTTAAAGTTCTAGCATTAACCATTCAAGAATTAAACTCACAGGCGTTTTTCAGGCATTTTCGCCTAATCAGGGTAAACATCCAATAGACTGTAAACAAAACACCCTTGATGGTGGATGACCAAATTTGGGGAGCCATTGAGGGGCACAAGAGAGAATCATTTTTCAGAGTTTCATTGAAATACACAAAGAAACCTAGTACCCAGAAGCTAAGAAACATGGAATTATTTCCAGTTCGCTAAAACGCTTTTCTGTGAGTTTGAAACTCTTTTGTTACCTAGTGATTCAGCTTTGAGATACTTGAACCAGGACAGAAGCACAGTGTGCTCTTGTGATCTGAAGTGTTTTCTGCATTTTCAAAGTTCTAGCATTAACCATTGAGGAATTAAACTCACAGGCGTTTTCAGTGAAATTCGCCTAATCAGGGTAAACATCCAATAGACTGTAAACAAAACACCCTTGATGGTGGGATGACCAAATTATGGGGAGCCTTGAGGGGCACATGAGAGAATCATTTTTTCAGAGTTTCATTGAAATACACAAAGAAACCTAGTGCCCAGAAGCTAAGAAACATGGAATTATTTCCAGTTCGCTAAAAACGCTTTTCTGTGAGTTTGAAACTCTTTTGTTACCTAGTGATTCAGCTTTGAGATACTTGAACCAGGAAAGAAGCACAGTGTGCTCTTGTGATCTGAAGTGTTTTTTCTGCATTTTCAAAGTTCTAGCATTAACCATTGAGGAATTAAACTAACAGGCGTTTTCAGTGAAATTCGCCTAATCAGGGTAAACATCCAATAGGCTCTAAAAAAAAACCCGTGATGGTGGGATGACCAAATTTGGGGAGCCATGAGGGGCACAAGAGAGAATCATTTTTTCAGAGTTTCATTGAAATACACAAAGAAACCTAGTACCCGGAAGCTAAGAAACATGGAATTATTTCCAGTTGGCTAAATCGCTTTTCTGTGAGTTTGAAACTCTTTTGCTACCTAGTGATTCAGCTTTGAGATACTTGAACCAGGACAGGAGCACAGTGTGCTCTTGTGATCTGAAGTGCTTTTCTGCATTTTCAAAGTTCTAGCATTAACCATTGAGGAATTAAACTCACAGGCGTTTTCAGTGAAATTCGCCTAATCAGGGTAAACATCCAATAGGCTCTAAACAAAAAACCCGTGATGGGTGGATTGACCAAATTTGGGGAGCCATGAGGGGCACAAGAGAGAATCATTTTTGTCAGAGTTTCATTGAAATACACAAAGAAACCTAGTGCCCAGAAGCTAAGAAACATGGAATTATTTCCAGTTGGCTAAATCGCTTTTCTGTGAGTTTGAAACTCTTTTGCTACCTAGTGATTCAGCTTTGAGATACTTGAACCAGGACAGGAGCACAGTGTGCTCTTGTGATCTGAAGTGCTTTTCTGCATTTTCAAAGTTCTAGCATTAACCATTGAGGAATTAAACTACAGGCGTTTTCAGTGAAATTCGCCTAATCAGGGTAAACATCCAATAGGCTCTAAACAAAAAACCCGTGATGGTGGATTGACCAAATTTGGGGAGCCATGAGGGGCACAAGAGAGAATCATTTTGTCAGAGTTTCATTGAAATATACACAAAGAAATCCTAGTACCCACAAGCTAAGAAACATGGAATTATTTCCAGTTGCTAAAACGCTTTTCTGTGAGTTTGAAACTCTTTTGCTACCTAGAGATTCTGCTTTGAGATACTTGAACTAGGAGAGAAGCACAGTGTGCTCTTGTGAACTAAAGTGTTGTTCTGCGTTTTCAAAGTTCTAGCATTAACCATTCAAGAAGTAAACTCACAGGCGTTTTCAGGCATTTTCGCCTAATCAGGGTAAACATCCAATAAACTGTAAACAAAACACCCTTGATGGTGGGGTTGACCAAATTTGGGGAGCCTTGAGGGTCACATGAGAGAATCATTTCTTCAGAGTTTCATTGAAATACACAAAGAATCCTAGTGCCCAGAAGCTAAGAAACATGGAATTATTTCCATATCGGTAAAACGCTTTTCTGTGAGTTTGAAACTCTTTTGTTACCTAGTAATTCAGCTTTGAGATACTTGAACCAGGAAAGAAGCACAGTGTGCTCTTGTGATCTGAAGTGCTTTTCTGTATTTCCAAAGTTCTAGCATTAACCATTGAGGAATTAAACTACAGGCGTTTTCAGTGAAAAATTCGCCTAATCAGTGTAAACATCCAATAGACTGTAAACAAAACACCCTTGATGGTGGGATGACCAAACTTAGGGAGCCTTGAGGGGCTCATGAGAGAATCATTTTTTCAGAGTTTCATTGAAATACACAAAGAAACCTAGTGCCCAGAAGCTAAGAAACATGGAATTATTTCCAGTTCGCTAAAACGCTTTTCTGTGAGTTTGAAACTCTTTTGTTACCTAGTGATTCAGCTTTGAGATACTTGAACCAAGAAAGAAGCACAATGTGCTCTTGTGATCTGAAGTGTTTTTCTACATTTTCAAAGTTCTAGCATTAACCATTGAGGAATTAAACTAACAGGCGTTTTCAGTGAAATTCGCCTAATCGGGGGGTAAACATCCAATAGGCTCTAAACAATAAACCCGTGATGGTGGGATGACCAAATTTGGGTAGCCATGAGGAGCACAAGAGAGAATCATTTTTTCAGCGTTTCATTGAAATACACAAAGAAACCTAGTACCCGGAAGCTAAGAAACATGGAATTGTTTCTAGTTGGCTAAATCGCTTTTCTGTGAGATTGAAACTCTTTCGCTACCTAGTGATTCAGCATTGAGATACTTGAACCAGGACAGGAGCACAGTGTGCTCTTGTGATCTGAAGTGCTTTTCTGCATTTTCAAAGTTCAAGCATTAACCATTGAGGAATTAAACTACAGGCGTTTTCAGTGAAATTCGCCTAATCAGGGTAAACATCCAATAGGCTCTAAACAAAAAACCCGTGATGGTGGATTGACCAAATTTGGGGAGCCATGAGGGGCACAAGAGAGAATCATTTTGTCAGAGTTTCATTGAAATACACAAAGAAACCTACTACCCACAAGGTAAGAAACATGAAATTACTTCCAGTTGGGTAAAACAATTTTCTGTGAGTTTGAAACTCTTTTGGTACCTAGTGATTCAACTTTGAGATACTTGAACCAGGAGAGAAGCACAGTGTGCTCTTGTGAACTAAAGTGTTGTTCTGCATTTTTAAAGTTCTAGCATTAACCATTTAAGAATTAAACTCACAGGCGTTTTCAGGCATTTTCGCCTAATCAGGGTAAACATCCAATAGACTGTAAACAAAACACCCTTGATGGTGGGATGACCAAACTTGGGGAGCCTTGAGGGGCACATGAGAGAATCATTTTTTCAGAGTTTCATTGAAATACACAAAGAAACCTAGTGCCCAGAAGCTAAGAAACATGGAATGATTTCCAGTTCGCTAAAACGCTTTTCTCTGAGTTTGAAACTCTTTTGCTACCTAGTGATTCAGCTTTGAGATACTTGAACCAGACAGAAGCACAGTGTGCTTTTGTGATCTGAAGTGCTTTTCTGCATTTTCAAAGTTCTAGCATTAACCATTGAGGAATTAAACTACAGGCGTTTTCAGTGAGATTCGCCTAATCAGGGTAAACATCCAATAGACTGTAAACAAAACACCCTTGATGGTGGGATGACCAAACTTGGGGAGCCTTGAGGGGCACATGAGAGAATCATTTTTTCAGAGTTTCATTGAAATAAACAAAGAAACTTAGAACTGCGGAAAAGGGAGCAGTCCAATTAAAGGAAATACTGAACCACTCTGAAAGGACAGGATATGTGGGATAAATAAGAATAGTTCAATTTGATTGTTGCCTAATATATTTAAAGACAGCAGAGAAAAGAAGCTCAATTGGATAGAGACTAAAATTACTAGAAAGTTCCCGAATGAAGAAGGAATAATTACCAGAGGGTAGGAATTACAAGGTTTTACAGCTGCTTGAATACTATAGGGAAGCACACAAACTTGACTTCAAAATGTCAAAAACCCTAACTGGGGAATTCTGGTACTAGTAGGAAGTATTAGTGAAGGAATTAGTTTGGAAAGAAGAAAGTGATAAGGTTTTTGTATTTAACTCTTTTATGGATGAATCGATGGGATGGTGAAAATATGCAGGGTACACACAGCTGTCTGGAGAAATGAAGACTAGAAGAAATTGAAGAATCTTTTGTTTTACTTTGTTATTTATTTTTAGAGTTCAAGCTTTAGTAAAGACCAAGATTGCCAAGGAAGAAAGTAGGGTAAGAGGTCAAGCCAGGACTGTGAGCAACACCACTGGTGTTCAGAGAACAGGATCCAGTCTGAAGAGGATAAGTGATTTTAGAGATATAAACACCCTGGAAATATGTTTTCTAGCCAAAGAAGGGAAAATATTTTGAATCTTTATTTTTAAATAATTGTAGACTTACAGAAAAAAAATGTAAGAATAAAACAAATTCAATAGTCTTCATACCAAGATTCGTTATTAGCATTTTATTATATTTGCTTTGCCATCCTAATATTTTAGAAATCACTTAAGAGTTAAGTTGCAGGCCAGGCATGGTGGCACACTCCTGTAATCCCAGGAGCTCAGAAGGCCGAAGCAGGAGGATCAAGATTTGAAAACCAGTCTTAGCAATTTAGCATGGTGCTAAGCAACTCAGTGAGACCCTGTCTCTAATAAAATACAAATTAGGGCTGGAGATGTGGCTCAGTGGTTGAGTGCTCCTGAGTTCAATCCCCAGTACCCTAAAAAAATAGGAAAAAAAGAGTAAGTTGCAGATATCATAATCATTTGACCTCAAATACTTTACATGTTTCCTAAGAAGATCATTCTCTTACATGTCAACAGAATAATTACCAAACTCAGGACATTTGACATTAGTATGTTGTTGTATAAGGTGAATATGCAATTTCTATTCAGTTTTTAACACTTGTCCCCAAAATGTTTATAACTATTTTTACCTGATCCAAAAGCCAGTACAGGACCCTATGATCCTTTATAATTAAACTATATTTAATTATGAAGTCCTGTTTTACAGTTACTTCACTTCTGTTCTCTCTTGTAGGGTTATTAGAAGGTTAAATATTGACCAAAAAAGGCAGTGCTACTGTTCTGGATAAAATACTAGAAAAGAAAATGTATCTGCCATGTTAGGTTGTATTATTAGGGGATTGGAAGGCAAGTGAGTACTGCCTGAAATCCAGAAGTAACAACTGCTAGGATTAGGGAAGTTTTATAAGGAAAGGTCTATTATTTCTCAAATTTTAGGGAAAAAGATCAGAGAAGGACAGTATGCAGATGATAAAATGGATGTGTCCCTTAGCAAGAGGCATATTCATGTACTTTTATTTCCTGTACAGTGATTTTTATGCATATGTATTAAGTTGGTATTTTAATTATCTTGAATTGGAAAAAGAAGTGTAATTAGAAGAAATTCTTACCTCGTTACTTGGGTTTACAAATTATTATCTATTATTTATATTCTGTCCTATCCTATTAGTTTAATAGATACTTATGTTAAATGGCTTGTCTGCTGTCAGATTGTTAACCATAGTTCTTACCTCCAAATAATGAGATCTTACCTCACTATTTGAAGTGGTATTACATGGTTCCTTGACATTTCTTCTCTTAGTTTTTCTGTAACTAAATGAACTGGTACACCAACACACTGACGTGGACTTCCAGCCCATTATTAGACTTCAGAATTGACAGTGAGAAATTGTTCCTTTACTGCGTACCCATCATTACATGCTTCTATGTATTTGCTTACCACCTTCATTATTTAATAAATTTCTCAACCTGAGTTACTCCGATCTACTCTGAGAGAGTGGTCATTACAGTTATTTTCAAGGTGAAATTTAGATCAGTTGAGAAGGTGGCAAAATTTTTGTTTTCATTAAGATATGGCGTGTCAGGCAGTTAAGAAGAAAAATGCCTCATTTTCTGGTATAGCTCACTTCTTTGTGGGTATATGCATGCTCATGCTCCTAGTAATATCCCAAATGACTCAAATTAGGGAATATCTTAGACTTTTATGATGGTATAGAGCTTTTAAATTAGAAATTAGCTTCTGTGTTTAGGCTTTACTTGACTACTTCTAAAATATTTTTTTATATTGGACAGAAATAAAATTTTTTTTAAAAATATTTATTTATTTAGTTGTACACAATGCCTTCATTTTTATGTGGTGCTGAGGATCGAACCCGGGCCACGCACGTGCTAGGCGAATGCTCTACCACTGAGCCACAACCCCAGCCCCTAGAAATAAATTTAAATGATAATAATTTAGAATGTGGACCCAATGCTAAATATCCTCAAGAAAGAGCATTTTCAGTGCCAGTTTATCTCTTGATTATTTTCAATGTTTGAAGGTCCTTGATTACAAATACTAAAAGATTTAGGAGATGCTCTTATATTTTTCAGTTTTTAATTTGTGATATTTGGGCCAGAAATAGTGGTGTCCTAAGGATGTTACAAAATATGTTCAGGCAGTGTGACTGTCATCTGTTCACAGTTACTGAAGTCCACAGACTGAGGATTTTTTTTTTTCAGCTTCGGTGTCAAGGCTAATGGTAGTGTTCACAGTATGTATGTAAGCTGTTCTCCATGTACACATACACACATACATATAGGAGTATAAATAGAACTTGTCTTGAAAGCCAAAAACAACTTTCTATATGTACAACTAGAAATAAAAACGGTATATTCCCCCTAGTCCTATTCACTATTGGAAAAGGAACAAGGAAAGAAGGAAAAGAGTTGTAACTGATCCTTGTTCTGCTCACAGTGATTGTTAAC
>JAKELJ010000035.1:158437-173916 GCA_025594165.1 Tamias sibiricus | reverse complement strand
ATTTAGCCAACTGGAAATAATTCCATGTTTCTTAGCTTGTGGGTACTAGATTTCTTTGTGTATTTCAATGAAACTAGGACAAAAAAGATTTCTCTCTTGTGCCCCTCATGGCTCCCCAAATTTGGTATCCCACCATCACGGGTTTTTTGTTTAGAGCCAAATTGGATGTTTTACCCTGATTAGGCGAATTTCACTGAAAAGGGCCTGTAGTTTTAATTCCTCAATGGTTAAATGCTAGAACTTTAACTTGAAAATGCAGAAAAGCACTTCAGATCACAAGCGCACACTGTGCTTCGTTCCTGGTTTCAAGTATCTCAAAGCTGAATCTCAAGGTAACAAAAGAGTATCAAACTCACAGAAAAGCGTTTTAGCGAACTGGAAATAATTCCATGTTTCTTAGCTTCTGGGCACTAGGTTTCTTTGTGTATTTCAATGAAACTCTGAAAAAATGATTCTCTCATATGCCCTCAAGCTCCCAAAAGTTTGGTCATCAGACCATCAAGGGTGTTTTGTTTACAGTCTATTGGATGTTTACCCTGATTAGGCGAAAATGCCTGAAAACGCCTGTGAGTTTAATTCTTAAATGGTTAATGCTAGAACTTTAAAAATGCAGAACAACACTTTAGTTCACAAGAGCACACTGTGCTCTCTCCTGGTTCAACTATCTCAAAGCTGAATCACTAGGTAGCAAAAGAGTTTCAAACTAACAGAAAAGCATTGTAGACAACTGGAAATGATTCCATTTTTCTTAGCTTGTGGGTACTAGGTTTCTTTGTGTATTTCAATGAAACTCTGACAAAATGAATCTATCTTGTGCCCCTCATGGATCCCCAAATTTGGTCAATCCACAATCACAGGTTTTTTGTTTAGAGCCTATTGGATGTTTACAACTGATTAGGCAAATTTCACTGAAAACTCCTGTAGTTTAATTCCTCAATGGTTAATGCTAGAACTTTGAAAATGCAGAAAAGCACTTCAGATCACAAGAGCACACTGTGCTCCTGTCCTGGTTCAAGTATCTCAAAGCTGAATCACTAGGTAGCAAAAGAATTTCAAACTCACAGAAAAGCGTTTTAGCGATATGGAAATAATTCCATGTTTCTTAGCTTCTGGGCACTAGGATTCTTTGTGTATTTCAATGAAACTCTGAAGAAATGATTCTCTCTTGTCACCCTCAAGGCTCCCCATGTTTGGTCATCCCACCATCAAGGGTGTTTTGTTTACAGTCTATTGGATGTTTACCCTGATTAGGCGAAAATGCCTGAAAACGCCTGTGAGTTTACTTCTTGAATGGTTAATGCTAGAACATTAAAAACGCAGAACAACACTTTAGTTCACAAGAGCACACTGTGCTCCTGTCCTGGTTCAACTATCTCAAAGCTGAATCACTAGGTAGGAAAAGAGTTTCAAACTCACAGAAAAGCGATTTAGCCAACTGGAAATAATTCCATGTTTCTTAGCTTCTGGGTACTAGATTTTTTTGTGTATTTCAATGAAACTCTGACAAAATGATTCTCTCTTGTGCCCCTCATGGCTCCCCAAATTTGGTTATCCCACCATCACGGGTTTTTTGTTTAGAGCCTATTGGATGTTTACCCTGAATAGGCGAATTTCACTGAAAACGCCTGTAGTTTAATTCCTTAATGGTTAATGCTAGAACTTAGAAAATGCAGAAAAGCACTTCAGATCACAAGCGCACACTGTGCTTTGTTCCTGGTTCAAGTATCTCAAAGCTGAATCACTAGGTAGGAAAAGAGTTTCAAACTCACAGAAAAGCGTTTTAGGGAACTGGAAATAATTCCAAGTTTCTTAGCTACTGGGCACTAGGTTTCTTTGTGTATTTCAATGAAACTCTGAAAAAAATGATTCTCTCATGTGCCCCTCAAGGCTCCCCAAGTGTGGTCATCCCACCATCAAGGGTGTTTTGTTTACAGTCTATTAGATGTTTACCCTGATTAGGCGAAAATGCCTGAAAACGCCTGTGAGTTTAATTCTTAAATGGTTAATGCTAGAACTTTCAAAACGCAGAACAACACTTTAGTTCACAAGAGCACACTGGGCTTCTCTCCTGTTTCAAGTAACTCAAAGCTGAATCACTAGGTAGCAAAAGAGTTTTCACACTCACAGAAAAGCGTTTTAGACAACTGGAAATAATTCCATGTTTCTCAGCTTCAGGAACTAGGTTTCTTTGTGTATTTCAATGAAACTCTGAAAAAATGATTCTCTCATGTGCCCCTCAAGGCTCCCCCAGTTTGGTCATCCCACCATCAAGGGTGTTTTGTTTACAGTCTATGGGATGTTTACCTGATTAGGCGAAAAATGCCTGAAAACGCCTGTGAGTTTAATTCTTAAATGGTTAATGCTAGAACTTTAAAAATGCAGAACAAGACTTTAGTTCACAAGAGCACACTGTGCTTCTGTCCTGGTTCAAGTATCTCAAAGCTCATTCACTAGGTAGCAAAAGAGTTTCAAACTCACACAAAAGCGATTTCGCCAACTGGAAATAATTTCATGTTTCTTAGCTTGTGGGTACTAGGTTTCTTTGTGTATTTCAATGAAGCTCTGACAAAATGATTCTCTCTTGTGCCCCTCATGGCTCCACAAATTTGGTCATCCCACCATCAAGGGTGTTTTGTTTACAGTCTATTGGATGATTTACCCTGATTAGAACGAATTTCACTGAAAACTCCTGTGAGTTTAATTCTTAAATGGTTAATGCTAGAACTTTCAAAACGCAGAACAACACTTTAGTTCACAAGAGCACACTGTGCTTCTCTCCTGTTTCAAGTAACTCAAAGCTGAATCACTAGGTAGCAAAAGAGTTTCAAACTCACAGAAAAGCGTTTCAGACAACTGGAAATAATTCCATGTTTCTTAGCTGTGTGGGTACTAGGTTTCTTTGTGTATTTCAATGAAACTCTGACAAAAAGATTCTCTCTTGTGCCCCTCATAGCTCCCCAAATTTGGTCAAACCACCATCACGTGTTTTTTGTTTAGAGCCTATTGGATGTTTACCCTGATTATGCGAATTTCACTGAAAACACCTGTAGTTTAATTCCTCAATGGTTAATGGTAGAACTTTGAAAATGCAGAAAAGCACTTCAGATAGGCGAATTGAATCACTGTAACAAAAAGAGTTTCCTGATTTAGCCAACTTATTCCATTCCTTCAATGGTTAATGATTCTCTCTAGCTACCCAAATTTTTAAAATTGTTTAGAGCCTATTGGAACCCGGATTAGCGACTTCAGCCTGTAGTTTAATTCCTCAATGGTTAATGCTAGAAGAAAGCAGAAAAGCAATTTAGATGTGCTCCTGTCCTGGTTCAAGTATCTCAAAGCTGAATCACTAGGTAACAAAAGAGTTTCAAACTCACAGAAAAGCGTTTTAGCGATATGGAAATAATTCCATGTTTCTTAGCTTCTGGGCACTAGGATTCTTTGTGTATTTCAATGAAACTCTGAAGAAATGATTCTCTCTTGTCACCCTCAAGGCTCCCCATGTTTGGTCATCCCACCATCAAGGGTGTTTTGTTTACAGTCTATTGGATGTTTACCCTGATTAGGCGAAAATGCCTGAAAACGCCTGTGAGTTTACTTCTTGAATGGTTAATGCTAGAACATTAAAAACGCAGAAACAACACTTTAGTTCACAAGAGCACACTGTGCTCCTGTCCTGGTTCAAGTATCTCAAAGCTGAATCACTAGTAGGAAAAGAGTTTCAAACTCACAGAAAAGCGATTTAGCCAACTGGAAATAATTCCATGTTTCTTAGCTTCTGGGTACTAGATTTCTTTGTGTATTTCAATGAAACTCTGACAAAATGATTCTCTCTTGTGCCCCTCATGGCTCCCCAAATTTGGTTATCCCACCATCACGGGTTTTTTGTTTAGAGCCCTATTGGATGTTTACCCTGATTAGGCGAATTTCACTGAAAACGCCTGTAGTTTAATTCCTCAATGGTTAATGCTAGAACTTTGAAAATGCAGAAAAGCACTTCAGATCACAAGCGCACACTGTGCTTCGTTCCTGGTTCAAGTATCTCAAAGCTGAATCTCAAGGTAATAAAAGAGTTTCAAACTCACAGAAAAGTGTTTTAGAGAGAACTGGAAATAATTCCATGTTTCTCAGCTTCTGGGAACTAGGTTTCTTTGTGTATTTCAATGAAACTCTGTAAAAATGATTCTCTCATGTACCCTTCAAGGCTCCCCCAGTTTGGTCATCCCACCATCAAGGGTGTTTTGTTTACAGTCTATGGGAAGTTTACCCTGATTAGGCGAAAATGCCTGAAAACGCCTGTGAGTTTAATTCTTAAATGGTTAATGCTAGAACTTTAAAAATGCAGAACAAGACTTTAGTTCACAAGAGCACACTGTGCTTCTGTCCTGGTTCAAGTATCTCAAAGCTCATTCACTAGGTAGCAAAAGAGTTTCAAACTCACAGTAAATTGTTTTACCCAACTGGAAGTAATTTCATGTTTCTTACCTTGTGGTAGTAGGTTTCTTTGTGTATTTCAATGAAACTCTGACAAAATGATTCTCTCTTGTGCCCCTCATGGCTCCCCAAATTTGGTCAATCCACCATCACGGGTTTTTTGTTTAGAGCCTATTGGATGTTTACCCTGATTAGGCGAATTTCACTGAAAACGCCTGTAGTTTAATTCCTCAATGGTTAATGCTTGAACTTTGAAAATGCAGAAAAGCACTTCACATCACAAGAGCACACTGTGCTCCTGTCCTGGTTCAAGTATCTCAATGCTGAATCACTAGGTAGCGAAATAGTTTCAATCTCACAGAAAAGCGATTTAGCCAACTAGAAACAATTCCATGTTTCTTAGCTTCCAGGGTACTAGGTTTCTTTGTGTATTTCAATGAAACGCTGAAAAAATGATTCTCTCTTGTGCTCCTCATGGCTACCCAAATTTGGTCATCCCCACCATCACGGGTTTATTGTTTAGAGCCTATTGGATGTTTACCCCCGATTAGGCGAATTTCACTGAAAACGCCTGTTAGTTTAATTCCTCAATGGTTAATGCTAGAACTTTGAAAATGTAGAAAAACACTTCAGATCACAAGAGCACATTGTGCTTCTTTCTTGGTTCAAGTATCTCAAAGCTGAATCACTAGGTAACAAAAGAGTTTCAAACTCACAGAAAAGCGATTTAGCGAACTGGAAATAATTCCATGTTTCTTAGCTTCTGGGCACTAGGTTTCTTTGTGTATTTCAATGAAACTCTGAAAAAATGATTCTCTCATGAGCCCCTCAAGGCTCCCTAAATTTGGTCATCCCACCATCAATGGTGTTTTGTTTACAGTCTATTGGATGTTTACACTGATTAGGCGAATTTCACTGAAAAACGCCTGTAGTTTAATTCCTCAATGGTTAATGCTAGAACTTTGGAAATACAGAAAAGCAATTCAGATCACAAGAGCACACTGTGCTTCTTTCCTGGTTCAAGTATCTCAGAGCTGAATTACTAGGTAACAAAAGAGTTTCAAACTCACAGAAAAGCGTTTTACCGATATGGAAATAATTCCATGTTTCTTAGCTTCTGGGCACTAGGATTTCTTTGTGTATTTCAATGAAACTCTGAAGAAATGATTCTCTCATGTGACCCTCAAGGCTCCCCAAGTTTGGTCAACCCACCATCAAGGGTGTTTTTGTTTACAGTTTATTGGATGTTTACCCTGATTAGGCGAAAATGCCTGAAAACGCCTGTGAGTTTACTTCTTGAATGGTTAATGCTAGAACATTGAAAACGCAGAACAACACTTTAGTCACAAGAGCACACTGTGCTTCTCTCCTAGTTCAAGTATCTCAAAGCAGAATCTCTAGGTAGCAAAAGAGTTTCAAACTCACAGAAAAGCGTTTTAGACAACTGGAAATAATTCCATGTTTCTTAGCTTCTGGGTACTAGGTTTCTTTGTGTATTTCAATGAAACTCTGACAAAATGATTCTCTCTTGTGCCCCTCATGGCTCCCCAAATTTGGTCAATCCACCATCACGGGTTTTTTGTTTAGAGCCTATTGGATGTTTACCCTGATTATGCGAATTTCACTGAAAACACCTGTACTTTAATTCCTCAATGGTTAATGGTAGAACTTTGAAAATGCAGAAAAGCACTTCAGATCACAAGAGCACACTGTGCTCCTGTCCTGGTTCAAGTATCTCAAAGGTGAATCACTAGGTAACAAAAGAGTTTCAAACTCACAGAAAAGCGATTTAGCCAACTGGAAATAATTCCATGTTTCTTAGCTTCCGGATACTAGGTTTCTTTGTGTATTTCAATGAAACTCTGACAAAAATGATTCTCTCTTGTGCTCCTCATGGCTACCCAAATTTGCTCATCCCACCATCACGGGTTTATTGTTTAGAGCCTATTGGATGTTTACCCGGATTAGGCGAATTTCACTGAAAACGCCTGTAGTTTAATTCCTCAATGGTTAATGCTAGAACTTTGGAAATACAGAAAAGCAATTTAGATCACAAGAGCACACTGTGCTCCTGTCCTGGTTCAAGTATCTCAAAGCTGAATCACTAGGTAACAAAAGAGTTTCAAACTCACAGAAAAGCGTTTTACCGAATATGGAAATAATTCCATGTTTCTTAGCTTCTGGGCACTAGGATTCTTTGTGTATTTCAATGAAACTCTGAAAGAAATGATTTCTCTCATGTGACCCTCAAGGCTCCCCAAGTTTGGTCAACCCACCATCAAGGGTGTTTTGTTTACAGTTTATTGGATGTTTACCCTGATTAGGCGAAAATGCCTGAAAACGCCTGTGAGTTTACTTCTTGAATGGTTAATGCTAGAACATTGAAAACGCAGAACAACACTTTAGGTCACAAGAGCACACTGTGCTTCTCTCCTAGTTCAAGTATCTCAAAGCTGAATCTCTAGGTAGCAAAAGAGTTTCAAACTCACAGAAAAGCGTTTTAGACAACTGGAAATAATTCCATGTTTCTTAGCTTCTGGGTACTAGGATTCTTTGTGTATTTCAATGAAACTCTGACAAAATGATTCTCTCTTGTGCCCCTCATGGCTCCCCAAATTTGGTCAATCCCACCATCACGGGGTTTTTTGTTTTAGAGCCTATTGGATGTTTACCCTGATTATGCGAATTTCACTGAAAACACCTGTGAGTTTAATTCCTCAATGGTTAATGGTAGAACTTTGAAAATGCAGAAAAGCACTTCAGTTCACAAGAGCACACTGTGCTCCTGTCCTGGTTCAAGTATCTCAAAGGTGAATCACTAGGTAACAAAAGAGTTTCAAACTCACAGAAAAGCGATTTAGCCAACTGGAAATAATTCCATGTTTCTTAGCTTCCGGGTACTAGGTTTCTTTGTGTATTTCAATGAAACTCTGACAAAATGATTCTCTCTTGTGCCCCTCATGGCTACCCCAAATTTGCTCATCCCACCATCACGGGTTTTTTGTTTAGAGCCTATTGGATGTTTACCCGGATTAGGCGAATTTCACTGAAAACGCCTGTAGTTTAATTCCTCAATGGTTAATGCTAGAACTTTGGAAATACAGAAAAGCAATTCAGATCACAAGAGCACACTGTGCTCCTGTCCTGGTTCAAGTATCTGAAAGCTGAATCACTAGGTAACAAAAGAGTTTCAAACTCACAGAAAAGCGTTTTAGCGATATGGAAATAATTCCATGTTTCTTAGCTTCTGGGCACTAGGTTTCTTTGTGTATTTCAATGAAACTCTGAAGAAATGATTCTCTCTTGTCACCCTCAAGGCTCCCATGTTTGGTCATCCCACCATCAAGGGTGTTTTGTTTACAGTCTATTGGATGTTTACCCTGATTAGGCGAAAATGCCTGAAAACGCCTGTGAGTTTAATTCTTGAATGGTTAATGCTAGAACATTAAAAACGCAGAACAACACTTTAGTTCACAAGAGCACACTGTGCTTCTGTCCTGGTTCAAGTATCTCAAAGCTGAATCACTAGGTAGGAAAAGAGTTTCAAACTCACAGAAAAGCGATTTAGCCAACTGGAAATAATTCCATGTTTCTTAGCTTCTGGGTACTAGGTTTCTATGTGTATTTCAATGAAACTCTGACAAAATGATTCTCTCTTGTGCCCCTCATGGCTCCCCAAATTTGGTTATCCACCATCACGGGTTTTTTGTTTAGAGCCTATTGGATGTTTACCCTGATTAGGCGAATTTCACTGAAAACGCCTGTAGTTTAATTCCTCAATGGTTAATGCTAGAACTTTGAAAATGCAGAAAAGCACTTCAGATCACAAGCGCACACTGTGCTTCGTTCCTGGTTCAAGTATCTCAAAGCTGAATCTCAAGGTAATAAAAGAGTTTCAAACTCACAGAAAAGTGTTTTAGAGAACTGGAAATAATTCCATGTTTCTCAGCTTCTGGGAACTAGGTTTCTTTGTGTATTTCAATGAAACTCTGTAAAAATGATTCTCTCATGTACCCTTCAAGGCTCCCCCAGTTTGGTCATCCCACCATCAAGGGTGTTTTGTTTACAGTCTATGGGAAGTTTACCCTGATTAGGCGAAAATGCCTGAAAACGCCTGTAAGTTTAATTCTTAAATGGTTAATGCTAGAACTTTAAAAATGCAGAACAAGACTTTAGTTCACAAGAGCACACTGTGCTTCTGTCCTGGTTCAAGTATCTCAAAGCTCATTCACTAGGTAGCAAAAGAGTTTCAAACTCACAGTAAATTGATTTTTACCCAACTGGAAGTAATTTCATGTTTCTTACCTTGTGGGTAGGAGGTTTCTTTGTGTATTTCAATGAAACTCTGACAAAATGATTCTCTCTTGTGCCCCTCATGGCTCCCCAAATTTGGTCAATCCACCATCACGGGTTTTTTGTTTAGAGCCTATTGGATGTTTACCCTGATTAGGCGAATTTCACTGAAAACGCCTGTAGTTTAATTCCTCAATGGTTAATGCTTGAACTTTGAAAATGCAGAAAAGCACTTCAGATCACAAGAGCACACTGTGCTCCTGTCCTGGTTCAAGTATCTCAATGCTGAATCACTAGGTAGCGAAATAGTTTCAATCTCACAGAAAAGCGATTTTAGCCAACTAGAAAACAATTCCATGTTTCTTAGCTTTCCGGGTACTAGGTTTCTTTGTGTATTTCAATGAAACGCTGAAAAAATGATTCTCTCTTGTGCTCCTCATGGCTACCCAAATTTGGTCATCCCACCATCACGGGTTTATTGTTTAGAGCCTATTGGATATTTACCCCGATTAGGCGAATTTCACTGAAAACGCCTGTTAGTTTAATTCCTCAATGGTTAATGCTAGAACTTTGAAAATGTAGAAAAACACTTCAGATCACAAGAGCACATTGTGCTTCTTTCTTGGTTCAAGTATTTCAAAGCTGAATCACTAGGTAACAAAAGAGTTTCAAACTCACAGAAAAGCGTTTTAGCGAACTGGAAATAATTCCATGTTTCTTAGCTTCTGGGCACTAGGTTTCTTTGTGTATTTCAATGAAACTCTGAAAAAATGATTCTCTCTTGAGCCCCTCAAGGCTCCCTAAGTTTGGTCAATCCCACCATCAATGGTGTTTTGTTTACAGTCTATTGGATGTTTACACTGATTAGGCGAATTTCACTGAAAACGCCTGTAGTTTAATTCCTCAATGGTTAATGCTAGAACTTTGAAATACAGAAAAGCAATTCAGATCACAAGAGCACACTGTGCTTCTTTCCTGGTTCAAGTATCTCAGAGCTGAATTACTAGGTAACAAAAGAGTTTCAAACTCACAGAAAAGCGTTTTACCGATATGGAAATAATTCCATGTTTCTTAGCTTCTGGGCACTAGGATTTCTTTGTGTATTTCAATGAAACTCTGAAGAAATGATTCTCTCATGTGACCCTCAAGGCTCCCCAAGTTTGGTCAACCCACCATCAAGGGTGTTTTGTTTACAGTTTATTGGATGTTTTCCCTGATTAGGCGAAAATGCCTGAAAACGCCTGTGAGTTTACTTCTTGAATGGTTAATGCTAGAACATTTGAAAACGCAGAACAACACTTTAGTTCACAAGAGCACACTGTGCTTCTCTCCTAGTTCAAGTATCTCAAAGCAGAATCTCTAGGTAGCAAAAGAGTTTCAAACTCACAGAAAAGCGTTTTAGACAACTGGAAATAATTTCATGTTTCTTAGCTTCTGGGTACTAGGTTTCTTTGTGTATTTCAATGAAACTCTGACAAAATGATTCTCTCTTGTGCCCCTCATGGCTCCCCCAAATTTGGTCAATCCACCATCACGGGTTTTTTGTTTAGAGCCTATTGGATGTTTACCCTGATTATGCGAATTTCACTGAAAACACCTGTACTTTAATTCCTCAATGGTTAATGGTAGAACTTTGAAAATGCAGAAAAGCACTTCAGATCACAAGAGCACACTGTGCTCCTGTCCTGGTTCAAGTATCTCAAAGGTGAATCACTAGGTAGCAAAAGAGTTTCAAACTCACAGAAAAGCGATTTAGCCAACTGGAAACAATTCCATGTTTCTTAGCTTCCGGATACTAGGTTTCTTTGTGTATTTAAATGAAACTCTGAAAAAATGATTCTCTCTTGTGCTCCTCATGGCTACCCAAATTTGCTCATCCCACCATCACGGGTTTATTGTTTAGAGCCTATTGGATGTTTACCCGGATTAGGCGAATTTCACTGAAAACGCCTGTTCGTTTAATTCCTCAATGGTTAATGCTAGAACTTTGAAAATGCAGAAAAAAACACTTCAGATCACAAGAGCACATTGTGCTTCTTTCTTGGTTCAAGTATCTCAAAGCTGAATCACTAGGTAACAAAAGAGTTTCAAACTCACAGAAAAGCGTTTTAGCGAACTGGAAATAATTCCATGTTTCTTAGCTTCTGGGCACTAGGTTTCTTTGTGTATTTCAGTGAAACTCTGAAAAAATGATTCTCTCATGTGCCCCTCAAGGCTCCATAAGTTTGGTCATCCCACCATTAAGGGTCTTTTGTTTACAGTCTATTGGATGTTTACCCTGATTAGGCGAATTTCATTGAAAACGCCTGTAGTTTAATTCCTCAATGGTTAATGGTAGAACTTTCAAAATGCAGAAAAGCACTTCAGATCACAAGAGCACACTGTGCTCCTGTCCTGGTTCAAGTGTCTCAAAGCTGAATCACTAGGTAACAAAAGAGTTTTCAAACTCACAGAAAAGCGTTTTAGGGAACTGGAAATAATTCCATGTTTCTTAGCTTCTGGGCACTAGGATGCTTTGTGTATTTCAATGAAACTCTGAAGAAATGATTCTCTCTTGTCACCCTCAAGGCTCCCCATGTTTGGTCATCCCACCATCAAGGGTGTTTTGTTTAGAGTCTATTGGATGTTTACCCTGATTAGGCGAAAATGCTGAAAACGCCTGTGAGTTTACTTCTTGAATGGTTAATGCTAGAACATTAAAAACGCAGAACAACACATTAGTTCACAAGAGCACACTGTGCTTCTGTCCTGGTTCAAGTATCTCAAAGCTGAATCACTAGGTAGGAAAAGAGTTTCAAACTCACAGAAAAGCGATTTAGCCAACTGGAAATAATTCCATGTTTCTTAGCTTCTGGGTACTAGATTTCTTTGTGTATTTCAATGAAACTCTGACAAAAATGATTCTCTCTTGTGCCCTCATGGCTCCCCAAATTTGGTTATCCCACCATCACAGGGGTTTTTTGTTTAGAGCCTATTGGATGTTTACCCTGATTAGGCGAATTTCACTGAAAACGCCTGTAGTTTAATTCCTCAATGGTTAATGCTAGAACTTTGAAAATGCAGAAAAGCACTTCAGATCACAAGCGCACACTGTGCTTCATTCCTGGTTCAAGTATCTCAAAGCTGAATCTCAAGGTAATAAAAGAGTTTCAAACTCACAGAAAAGTGTTTTAGAGAACTGGAAATAATTCCATGTTTCTCAGCTTCTGGGAACTAGGTTTCTTTGTGTATTTCAATGAAACTCTGAAAAAATGATTCTCTCATGTGCCCTTCAAGGCTCCCCCAGTTTGGTCATCCCACCATCAAGGGTGTTTTGTTTACAGTCTATGGGATGTTTACCCTGATTAGGCGAAAATGCCTGAAAATGCCTGTGAGTTTAATTCTTAAATGGTTAATGCTAGAACTTTAAAAATGCAGAACAAGACTTTAGTTCACAAGAGCACACTGTGCTTCTGTCCTGGTTCAAGTATCTCAAAGCTCATTCACTAGGTAGCAAAAGATTTTCAAACTCACAGTAAATTGTTTTACCCAACTGGAAGTAATTTCATGTTTCTTACCTTGTGGGTAGTAGGTTTCTTTGTGTATTTCAATGAAACTCTGACAAAATGATTCTCTCTTGTGCCCCTCATGGATCCGCAAATCTGTTCAATCCACAATCACGGGTTTTTTGTTTAGAGCCTATTGGATGTTTACCTGATTAGGCAAATTTCACTGAAATCTCCTGTAGTTTAATTCCTCAATGGTTAATGCTAGAACATTGAAAATGCAGAAAAGCACTTCAGATCACAAGAGCACACTGTGCTCCTGTCCTGGTTCAAGTATCTCAAAGATGAATCACGAGGTAGCAAAAGAGTTTCAAACTCACAGAAAAGCGGTTTAGCCAACTGGAAATAATTCCAAGTTTCGTAGCTTGTGGGTACTAGGTTTCTTTGTGTATTTCAATGAAACTCTGACAAAATGATTCTCTCTTGTGCCCCTCATGGCTCCCCAAATTTGGTCATCCCACCATCAAGGGTTTTTTGTTTAGAGCCTATTGGATGTTTACCCTGATTAGGCGAATTTCACTGAAAACGCCTGTTAGATTAATTCCTCAATGGTTAATGCTAGAACTTTGAAAATGCAGAAAAGCACTTCAGATCACAAGCGCACACTGTGCTTCGTTCCTGGTTCAAGTATCTCAAAGCTGAATCACTAGGTAACAAAAGAGTTTCAAAAACTCACAGAAAAACGTTTTAGGGAACTGGAAATAATTCCAAGTTTCTTAGCTACTCGGCACTAGGTTTCTTTGTGTATTTCAATGAAAGTCTGAAAAAATGATTCTCTCATGTGCCCCTCAAGGCTCCCCAAGTGTGGTCATCCCACCATCAAGGGTGTTTTGTTTACAGTCTATTAGATGTTTACCCTGATTAGGCGAAAATGCCTGAAAACGCCTGTGAGTTTAATTCTTAAATGGTTAATGCTAGAACTTTCAAAACGCAGAACAACACTTTAGTTCACAAGACCACACTGTGCTTCTGTCCTGATTCAAGTATCTCAAAGCTCATTCACTAGGTAGCAAAAGATTTTCAAACTCACAGTAAATTGTTTTACGCCAACTGGAAGTAATTTCATGTTTCTTACCTTGTGGGTAGTAGGTTTCTTTGTGTATTTCAATGAAACTCTGACAAAATGATTCTCTCTTGTGCCCCTCATGGCTCCCCAAATTTGGTCAATCCACCATCACGGTTTTTTTGTTTAGAGCCTATTGGATGATTACCCTGATTAGACGAATTTCACTGAAAACTCCTGTAGTTTAATTTTTCAATGGTTAATGCTAGAACTTTGAAAATGCAGAAAAGCCCTTCAGATCACAAGAGCACACTGTGCTTCTTTCCTGGTTCAAGTATCTCAAAGCCGAATCCCTAGGTAACAAAAGAGTTTCAAAAACTCACAGAAAAGCGTTTTAGCGAACTGGAAATAATTCCATGTTTCTTAGCTTCTGGGCACTAGGTTTCTTTGTGTATTTCAATGAACTCTGAAAAAATGATTCTCTCATGTGCCCCTCAAGGCTCCCCCAAGTTTGGTCATCAGACCATCAAGGGTGTTTTGTTTACAGTCTATTGGATGTTTACCCTGATTAGGCGAAAATGCCTGAAAAACGCCTGTGAGTTTAATTCTTAAATGGTTTAATGCTAGAACTTTAAAAAATGCAGAACAACACTTTAGTTCACAAGAGCACACTGTGCTTCTCTCCTGGTTCAAGTATCTCAAAGCTGAATCACTAGGATAGCAAAAGAGTTTCAAACTCACAGAAAAGCATTGTAGACAAGTGGAAATAATTCCATGTTTCTTAGCTTGTGGGTACTAGGTTTTCTTTGTGTATTTCAATGAAACTCTGACAAAATGAATCTCTCTTGTGCCCCTCATGGATCCCCAAATTTGTTCAATCCACAATCACGGGTTTTTTGTTTAGAGCCTAATGGATGTTTACCCTGATTAGGCAAATTTCACTGAAAACTCCTGTAGTTTAATTCCTCAATGGTTAATGCTAGAACTTTGAAAATGCAGAAAAGCACTTCAGATCACAAGAGCACACTGTGCTTCGTTCCTTGTTCAAGTATCTCAAAGCTGAATCACTAGGTAACAAAAGAGTTTCAAACTCACAAAAAAAGCGTTTTAGGGAACTGGAAATAATTCCATGTTTCTTAGCTACTGGGCACTAGGTTTCTTTGTGTATTTCAATGAAACTCTGAAAAAATGATTCTCTCATGTGCCCGTCAAGGTTCCCCCAAGTGTGGTCATCCCACAATCAAGGGTGTTTTGTTTACAGTCTATTGATGTTTACCCTGATTAGGCGAAAATGCCTGAAAACGCCTGTGAGTTTTATTCTTAAATGGTTAATGCTAGAACTTTAAAAATGCAGAAACAACACTTTAGTTCACACGAGCACACTGTGCTTCTCTCCTGGTTCAAGTATCTCAAAGCTGAATCACTAGGTAACAAAAGAGTTTCAAACTCACAAAAAAGCGTTTTAGGGAACTGGAAATAATTCCATGTTATCTTAGCTACTGGGCACGAGGATTCTTTGTGTATTTCAATGAAACTCTGAAGAAATGAATCTCTCTTGTCCCCTCATGGCTCCCCAATGTTTGGTCATCCCACCATCAAGGGTGTTTTGTTTACAGTCTATTGGATGTTTACCCTGATTAGGCGAAAATTGCCTGAAAACGCCTGTGAGTTTACTTCCTTGAATGGTTAATGCTAGAACATTAAAAACGCAGAACAACACTTTAGTTCACAAGAGCACACTGTGCTTCTGTCCTGGTTCAAGTATCTCAAAGCTGAATCACTAGGTAGGAAAAGAGTTTCAAACTCACAGAAAAGCGATTTAGCCAACTGGAAATAATTCCATGTTTCTTAGCTTCTGGGTACTAGAATTCTTTGTGTATTTCAATGAAACTCTGACAAAAATGATTCTCTCTTGTGCCCCTCATGGCTCCCCAAATTTGGTTATCCACCATCACGGGTTTTTTGTTTAGAGCTATTGGATGTTTTACCCTGATTAGGCGAATTTCACTGAAAACGCCTGTAGTTTAATTCCTTCAATGGTTAATGCTAGAACTTTGAAAATGCAGAAAAGCACTTCAGATCACAAGCGCACACTGTGCTTCGTTCCTGGTTCAAGTATCTCAAAGCTGAATCTCAAGGTAATAACAGAGTTTCAAACTCACAGAAAAGTGTTTTAGAGAACTGGAAATAATTTCCATGTTTCTCAG
>JAKELJ010000035.1:109993-158337 GCA_025594165.1 Tamias sibiricus | reverse complement strand
ATGCTAGAACTTTGAAAATGCAGAAAAAACACTTCTGAACACAAGAGCACATTGTGCTTCTTTCTTGGTTCAAGTATCTCAAAGCTGAATCACTAGGTAACAAAAGAGTTTCAAACTCACAGAAAAGCGTTTTAGCGAACTGGAAATAATTCCATGTTTCTTAGCTTCTGGGCACTAGGTTTCTTTGTGTATTTCAATGAAACTCTGAAAAAATGATTCTCTCATGAGCCCCTCAAGGCTCCCTAAGTTTGGTCATCCCACCATCAATGGTGTTTTGTTTACAGTCTATTGGATGTTTACACTGATTAGGCGAATTTCACTGAAAACGCCTGTAGTTTAATTCCTCAATGGTTAATGCTAGAACTTTGGAAATACAGAAAAGCAATTCAGATCACAAGAGCACACTGTGCTTCTTTCCTGGTTCAAGTATCTCAAAGCTGAATTACTAGGTAACAAAAGAGTTTCAAACTCACAGAAAAGCGTTTTACCAATATGGAAATAATTCCATGTTTCTTAGCTTCTGGGCACTAGGATTCTTTGTGTATTTCAATGAAACTCTGAAGAAAATGAATCTCTCATGTGACCCTCAAGGCTCCCCAAGTTTGGTCAACCCACCATCAAGTGTGTTTTGTTTACAGTTTATTGGATGTTTACCCTGATTAGGCGAAAATGCCTGAAAACGCCTGTGAATTTACTTCTTGAATGGTTAATGCTAGAACATTGAAAACACAGAACAACACTTTAGTTCACAAGAGCACACTGTGCTTCTCTCCTAGTTCAAGTATCTCAAAGCAGAATCTCTTGGTAGCAAAAGAGTTTCAAACTCACAGAAAAGCGTTTTAGACAACTGGAAATAATTCCATGTTTCTTAGCTTCTGGGTACTAGGTTTCTTTGTGTATTTCAATGAAACTCTGACAAAATGATTCTCTCTTGTGCCACTCATGGCTGCCCAAATTTGGTCAATCCACCATCACGGGTTTTTTGTTTAGAGCCTATTGGATGTTTACCCTGATTATGCGAATTTCACTGAAAACACCTGTACTTTAATTCCTCAATGGTTAATTGTAGAACTTTGAAAATGCAGAAAAGCACTTCAGATCACAAGAGCACACTGTGCTCCTGTCCTGGTTCAAGTATCTCAAAGGTGAATCACTAGGTAGCAAAAGAGTTTCAAACTCACAGAAAAGCGATTTAGCCAACTGGAAACAATTCCATGTTTCTTAGCTTCCGGATACTAGGTTTCTTTGTGTATTTCAATGAAACTCTGAAAAAATGATTCTCTCTTGTGCTCCTCATGGCTACCCAAATTTGCTCATCCCACCATCACGGGTTTATTGTTTAGAGCCTATTGGATGTTTACCCGGATTAGGCGAATTTCACTGAAAACGCCTGTTCGTTTAATTCCTCAATGGTTAATGCTAGAACTTTGAAAATGCAGAAAAACACTTCCGATCACAAGAGCACATTGTGCTTCTTTCTTGGTTCAAGTATCTCAAAGCTGAATCACTAGGTAACAAAAGAGTTTCAAACTCACAGAAAAGCGTTTTAGCGAACTGGAAATAATTCCATGTTTCTTAGCTTCTGGGCACTAGGTTTCTTTGTGTATTTCAGTGAAACTCTGAAAAAATGATTCTCTCATGTGCCCCTCAAGGCTCCATAAGTTTGGTCATCCCACCATTAAGGGTCTTTTGTTTACAGTCTATTGGATGTTTACCCTGATTAGGCGAATTTCACTGAAAACGCCTGTAGTTTAATTCCTCAATGGTTAATGTTAGAACTTTGAAAATGCAGAAAAGCACTTCAGATCACAAGAGCACACTGTGCTCCTGTCCTGGTTCAAGTATCTCAAAGCTGAATCACTAGGTAGCAATAGAATTTCAAACTCACAAAAAAGCGTTTTAGCGATATGGAAATAATTCCATGTTTCTTAGCTTCTGGGCACTAGGATGCTTTGTGTATTTCAATGAAACTCTGAAGAAATGATTCTCTCTTGTAACCCTCAAGGCTCCCCATGTTTGGTCATCCCACCATCAAGGGTGTTTTGTTTACAGGCTATTGGATGTTTACCCTGATTAGGCGAAAATGCCTGAAAACGCCTGTGAGTTTACTTCTTGAATGGTTAATGCTAGAACATTAAAAACGCAGAACAAACACTTTAGTTCACAAGAGCACACTGTGCTCTTGTCCTGGTTCAAATATCTCAAAGCTGAATCACTAGGTAGGAAAAGAGTTTCAAACTCACAGAAAAGCGATTTAGCCAACTGGAAATAATTCCATGTTTCTTAGCTTCTGGGTACTAGATTTCTTTGTGTATTTCAATGAAACTCTGAAAAAATGATTCTCTCTTGTCACCCTCAAGGCTCCCCATGTTTGGTCATCCCACCATCAAGGGTGTTTTTGTTTACAGTCTATTGGATGTTTACCCTGATTAGGCGAAAATGCCTGAAAACGCCTGTGAATTTACTTCTTGAATGGTTAATGCTAGAACATTAAAAACGCAGAACAACACTTTAGTTCACAAGAGCACACTGTGCTCCTGTCCTGTTTCAAGTATCTCAAAGCTAAATCACTAGGTAGGAAAAGAGTTTCAAACTCACAGAAAAGCGATTTAGCCAACTGGAAATAATTCCATGTTTCTTAGTTTCTGGGCACTAGGATTCTTTGTGTATTTCAATGAAACTCTGAAGAAATGATTCTCTCTTGTCACCCTCAAGGCTCCCCATGTTTGGTCATCCCACCATCAAGGGTGTTTTGTTTACAGTCTATGGGATGTTTACCCTGATTAGGCGAAAATGCCTGAAAACGCCTGTGAGTTTACTTCTTGAATGGTTAATGCTAGAACATTAAAAACGCAGAACAACACTTTAGTTCACAAGAGCACACTGTGCTCCTGTCCTGGTTCAAGTATCTCAAAGCTGAATCACTAGGTAGGAAAAGAGTTTCAAACTCACAGAAAAGCGATTTAGCCAACTGGAAATAATTCCATGTTTCTTAGCTTCTGGGTACTAGATTTCTTTGTGTATTTCAATGAAACTCTGAAAAAATGATTCTCTCTTGTGCCCCTCATGGCTCCCCAAATTTGGTTATCCCACCATCACGGGTTTTTTGTTTAGAGCCTATTGGATGTTTACCCTGATTAGGCGAATTTCACTGAAAACGCCTGTAGTTTAATTCCTCAATGGTTAATGCTAGAACTTTGAAAATGCAGAAAAGCACTTCAGATCACAAGCGCACACTGTGCTTCGTTCCTGGTTCAAGTATCTCAAAGCTGAATCACTAGGTAACAAAAGAGTTTCAAACTCATAGAAAAGCGTTTTAGCGAACTGGAAATAATTCCATGTTTCTTAGCTTCTGGGCACTAGGTTTCTTTGTGTATTTCAATGAAACTCTGAAAAAATGATTCTCTCATGTGCTCCTCAAGGCTCCCCAAGTTTGGTCATCCCACCATCAAGGGTGTTTTCTTTACAGTCTATTGGATGTTTACCCTTATTAGGCGAAAATGCCTGAAAACGCCTGTGAGTTTAATTCTTAAATGGTTAATGCTAGAACTTTAAAAATGCAGAACAACACTTTAGTTCACAAGAGCACACTGTGCTTCTCTCCTGGTTCAAGTATCTCAAAGCTGAATCACTAGGTAGCAAAAGAGTTTCAAACTCACAGAAAAGCATTGTAGACAAGTGGAAATAATTCCATGTTTCTTAGCTTGTGGGTACTGGGTTTCTTTGTGTATTTCAATGAAACTCTGACAAAATTAATCTCTCTTGTGCCCCTCATGGATCCCCAAATTTGTTCAATCCACAATCATGGGTTTTTTGTTTAGAGCCTATTGGATGTTTACCCTGATTAGGCGAATTTCACTGAAAACGCCTGTAGTTTAATTCCTCAATGGTTAATGCTTGAACTTTGAAAATGCAGAAAAGCACTTCAGATCACAAGAGCACACTGTGCTCCTGTCCTGGTTCAAGTATCTCAAAGCTGAATCACTAGGTAGCGAAATAGTTTCAATCTCACAGAAAAGCGATTTAGCCAACTAGAAACAATTCCATGTTTCTTAGCTTCCGGGTACTAGGTTTCTTAGTGTATTTCAATGAAACTCTGAAAAAATGATTCTCTCTTGTGCTCCTCATGGCTACCCAAATTTGCTCATCCCACCATCACGGGTTTATTGTTTAGAGCCTATTGGATGTTTACCCGGATTAGGCGAATTTCACTGAAAACGCCTGTTAGTTTAATTCCTCAATGGTTAATGCTAGAACTTTGAAAATGCAGAAAAACACTTCCGATCACAAGAGCACATTGTGCTTCTTTCTTGGTTCAAGTATCTCAAAGCTGAATCACTAGGTAACAAAAGAGTTTCAAACTCACAGAAAAGCGTTTTAGCGAACTGGAAATAATTCCATGTTTCTTAGCTTCTGGGCACTAGGTTTCTTTGTGTATTTCAATGAAACTCTGAAAAAATGATTCTCTCATGTGCCCCTCAAGGCTCCATAAGTTTGGTCATCCCACCATTAAGGGTCTTTTGTTTACAGTCTATTGGATGTTTACCCTGATTAGGCGAATTTCACTGAAAACGCCTGTAGTTTAATTCCTCAATGGTTAATGCTAGAACTTTGAAAATGCAGAAAAGCACTTCCGATCACAAGAGCACACTGTGCTCCTGTCCTGGTTCAAGTATCTCAAAGCTGAATCACTAGGTAACAAAAGAGTTTCAAACTCACAGAAAAGCGTTTTAGCGATATAGAAATAATTCCATGTTTCTTAGCTTCTGGGCACTAGGATGCTTTGTGTATTTCAATGAAACTCTGAAGAAATGATTCTCTCTTGTCACCCTCAAGGCTCCCCATGTTTGGTCATCCCACCATCAAGGGTTTTTTGTTTAGAGCCTATTGGATGTTTACCTGATTAGGCAAATTTCACTGAAAACTCCTGTAGTTTAATTCCTCAATGGTTAATGCTAGAACTTTGAAAATGCAGAAAAGCACTTCAGATCACAAGAGCACACTGTGCTCCTGTCCTGGTTCAAGTATCTCAAAGCTCATTCACTAGGTAGCAAAAGAGTTTCAAACTCACACAAAAGCGATTTCGCCAACTGGAATAATTTCACGTTTCTTAGCTTGTGGGTACTAGGTTTCTTTGTGTATTTCAATGAAATACTGACAAAATGATTCTCTCTTGTGCCTCTCATGGCTCCCCAAATTTGGTCAATCCACCATCACGGGTTTTTTGTTTAGAGCCTATTGGATGATTACCCTGATTAGACGAATTTCACTGAAAACTCCTGTAGTTTAATTTTTCAATGGTTAATGCTAGAACTTTGAAAATGCAGAAAAGCCCTTCAGATCACAAGAGCACACTGTGCTTCTTTCCTGGTTCAAGTATCTCAAAGCTGAATCACTAGGTAACAAAAGAGTTTCAAACTGACAGAAAAGCGTTTTAGCGAACTGGAAAAAATTCCATGTTTCTTAGCTTCTGGGCACTAGGTTTCTTTGTGTATTTCAATGAAACTCTGAAAAAATGATTCTCTCATGTGCCCCTCAATGCTCCCCAAGTTTGGTCATCAGACCATCAAGGGTGTTTTGTTTACAGTCTATTGGATGTTTACCCTGATTAGGCGAAAATGCCTGAAAACGCCTGTGAGTTTAATTCTTAAATGGTTAATGCTAGAACTTTAAAAATGCAGAACAACACTTTAGTTCACAAGAGCACACTGTGCTTCTGTCCTGGTTCAAGTATCTCAAAGCTGAATCACTAGGTAGCAAAAGAGTTTCAAACTCACAGAAAAGCGTTTTAGCCAACTGGAAATACTTCCATGTTTCTTAGCTTGTGGGTACTGGGTTTCTTTGTGTATTTCAATGAAACTCTGACAAAATTAATCTCTCTTGTGCCCCTCATGGATCCCCAAATTTGTTCAATCCACAATCATGGGTTTTTTGTTTAGAGCCTATTGGATGTTTACCCTGATTAGGCGAATTTCACTGAAAACGCCTGTAGTTTAATTCCTCAATGGTTAATGCTTGAACTTTGAAAATGCAGAAAAGCACTTCAGATCACAAGAGCACACTGTGCTCCTGTCCTGGTTCAAGTATCTCAATGCTGAATCACTAGGTAGCGAAATAGTTTCAATCTCACAGAAAAGCGATTTAGCCAACTAGAAACAATTCCATGTTTCTTAGCTTCCGGGTACTAGGTTTCTTAGTGTATTTCAATGAAACTCTGAAAAAATGATTCTCTCTTGTGCTCCTCATGTCTACCCAAATTTGCTCATCCCACCATCACGGGTTTATTGTTTAGAGCCTATTGGATGTTTACCCGGATTAGGCGAATTTCACTGAAAACGCCTGTTAGATTAATTCCTCAATGGTTAATGCTAGAACTTTGAAAATGCAGAAAAACACTTCCGATCACAAGAGCACATTGTGCTTCTTTCTTGGTTCAAGTATCTCAAAGCTGAATCACTAGGTAACAAAAGAGTTTCAAACTCACAGAAAAGCGTTTTAGCGAACTGGAAATAATTCCATGTTTCTTAGCTTCTGGGCACTAGGTTTCTTTGTGTATTTCAATGAAACTCTGAAAAAATGATTCTCTCATGTGCCCCTCAAGGCTCCATAAGTTTGGTCATCCCACCATTAAGGGTCTTTTGTTTACAGTCTATTGGATGTTTACCCTGATTAGGCGAATTTCACTGAAAACGGCTATAGTTTAATTCCTCAATGGTTAATGTTAGAACTTTGAAAATGCAGAAAAGCACTTCAGATCACAAGAGCACACTGTGCTCCTGTCCTGGTTCAAGTATCTCAAAGCTGAATCACTAGGTAACAAAAGAGTTTCAAACTCACAGAAAAGCGTTTTAGCGATATGGAAATAATTCCATGTTTCTTAGCTTCTGGGCACTAGGATGCTTTGTGTATTTCAATGAAACTCTGAAGAAATGATTCTCTCTTGTCACCCTCAAGGCTCCCCATGTTTGGTCATCCCACCATCAAGGGTGTTTTGTTTACAGTCTATTGGATGTTTACCCTGATTAGGCGAAAATGCCTGAAAACGCCTGTGAGTTTACTTCTTGAATGGTTAATGCTAGAACATTAAAAATGCAGAACAACACTTTAGTTCACAAGAGCACACTGTGCTTCTGTCCTGGTTCAAATATCTCAAAGCTGAATCACTAGGTAGGAAAAGAGTTTCAAACTCACAGAAAAGCGATTTAGCCAACTGGAAATAATTCCATGTTTCTTAGCTTCTGGGTACTAGATTTCTTTGTGTATTTTAATGAAACTCTGACAAAATGATTCTCTCTTGTGCCCCTCATGGCTCCCCAAATTTGGTTATCCCACCATCACGGGTTTTTTGTTTAGAGCCTATTGGATGTTTACCCTGATTAGGCGAATTTCACTGAAAACGCCTGTAGTTTAATTCCTCAATGGTTAATGCTAGAACTTTGAAAATGCAGAAAAGCACTTCAGATCACAAGCGCACACTGTGCTTCGTTCCTGGTTCAAGTATCTCAAAGCTGAATCACTAGGTAGCAAAAGGTTTCAAACTCACAGAAAAGCATTGTAGACAACTGGAAATGATTCCATGTTTCTTAGCTTGTGGGTACTAGGTTTCTTTGTGTATTTCAATGAAACTCTGACAAAATGAATCTCTCTTGTGCCCCTCATGGATCCCCAAATTTGGTCAATCCACAATCACGGGTTTTTTGTTTAGAGCCTATTGGATGTTTACCCTGATTAGGCAAATTTCACTGAAAACTCCTGTAGTTTAATTCCTCAATGGTTAATGCTAGAACTTTGAAAATGCAGAAAAGCACTTCAGATCACAAGAGCACACTGTGCTCCTGTCCTGGTTCAAGTATCTCAAAGCTCATTCACTAGGTAGCAAAAGAGTTTCAAACTCACACAAAAGCGATTTCGCCAACTGGAAATAATTTCACGTTTCTTAGCTTGTGGGTACTAGGTTTCTTTGTGTATTTCAATGAAATACTGACAAAATGATTCTCTCTTGTGCCCCTCATGGCTCCCCAAATTTGGTCAATCCACCATCACGGGTTTTTTGTTTAGAGCCTATTGGATGTTTACCCTGATTAGGCGAATTTCACTGAAAACTCCTGTAGTTTAATTCCTCAATGGTTAATGCTAGAACTTTGAAAATGCAGAAAAGCACTTCAGATCACAAGAGCACACTGTGCTTCGTTCCTGGTTCAAGTATCTCAAAGCTGAATCACTAGGTAACAAAAGAGTTTCAAACTCACAGAAAAGCGTTTTAGCGAACTGGAAATAATTCCATGTTTCTTAGCTTCTGGGCACTAGGTTTCTTTGTGTATTTCAATGAAACTCTGAAAAAATGATTCTCTCATGTGCCCCTCAAGGCTCCCCAAGTTTGGTCATCCCACCATCAAGGGTGTTTTGTTTACAGTCTATTGGATGTTTACCCTGATTAGGCGAAAATGCCTGAAAACGCCTGTGAGTTTAATTCTTAAATGGTTAATGCTAGAACTTTAAAAATGCAGAACAACACTTTAGTTCACAAGAGCACACTGTGCTTCTCTCCTGGTTCAAGTATCTCAAAGCTGAATCACTAGGTAGCAAAAGAGTTTCAAACTCACAGAAAAGCATTGTAGACAAGTGGAAATAATTCCATGTTTCTTAGCTTGTGGGTACTGGGTTTCTTTGTGTATTTCAATGAAACTCTGACAAAATTAATCTCTCTTGTGCCCCTCATGGATCCCCAAATTTGTTCAATCCACAATCATGGGTTTTTTGTTTAGAGCCTATTGGATGTTTACCCTGATTAGGCGAATTTCACTGAAAACGCCTGTAGTTTAATTCCTCAATGGTTAATGCTTGAACTTTGAAAATGCAGAAAAGCACTTCAGATCACAAGAGCACACTGTGCTCCTGTCCTGGTTCAAGTATCTCAATGCTGAATCACTAGGTAGCGAAATAGTTTCAATCTCACAGAAAAGCGATTTAGCCAACTAGAAACAATTCCATGTTTCTTAGCTTCCGGGTACTAGGTTTCTTAGTGTATTTCAATGAAACTCTGAAAAAATGATTCTCTCTTGTGCTCCTCATGGCTACCCAAATTTGCTCATCCCACCATCACGGGTTTTTGTTTAGAGCCTATTGGATGTTTACCCTGATTAGGCGAATTTCACTGAAAACGCCTGTTAGTTTAATTCCTCAATGGTTAATGCTAGAACTTTGAAAATGCAGAAAAACACTTCCGATCACAAGAGCACATTGTGCTTCTTTCTTGGTTCAAGTATCTCAAAGCTGAATCACTAGGTAACAAAAGAGTTTCAAACTCACAGAAAAGCGTTTTAGCGAACTGGAAATAATTCCATGTTTCTTAGCTTCTGGGCACTAGGTTTCTTTGTGTATTTCAATGAAACTCTGACAAAATGATTCTCTCTTGTGCCCCTCATGGCTCCCCAAATTTGGTCATCCCACCATCAAGGGTTTTTTGTTTACAGTCTATTGGATGTTTACCCTGATTAGGCGAATTTCACTGAAAACGCCTGTAGTTTAATTCCTCAATGGTTAATGCTAGAACTTTGAAAATGCAGAAAAGCACTTCAGATCACAAGAGCACACTGTGCTTCGTTCCTGGTTCAAGTATCTCAAAGCTGAATCACTAGGTAGCAAAAGAGTTTCAAACTCACAGAAAAGCATTGTAGCAACTGGAAATAATTCCATGTTTCTTAGCTTGTGGGTACTAGGTTTCTTTGTGTATTTCAATGAAACTCTGACAAAATGAATCTCTCTTGTGCCCCTCATGGCTCCCCAAATTTGGTCAATCCACAATCACGGGTTTTTTGTTTAGAGCCTATTGGATGTTTACCCTGATTAGGCGAATTTCACTGAAAACTCCTGTAGTTTAATTTTTCAATGGTTAATGCTAGAACGTTTGAAAATGCAGAAAAGCCTTCAGATCACAAGAGCACACTGTGCTTCTTTCCTGGTTCAAGTATCTCAAAGCTGAATCACTAGGTAACAAAAGAGTTTCAAACTCACAGAAAAGCGTTTTAGCGAACTGGAAATAATTCCATGTTTCTTAGCTTCTGGGCACTAGGTTTCTTTGTGTATTTCAATGAAACTCTGAAAAAATGATTCTCTCATGTGCCCCTCAAGGCTCCCCAAGTTTGGTCATCCCACCATCAAGGGTGTTTTGTTTACAGTCTATTGGATGTTTACCCTGATTAGGCGAAAATGCCTGAAAACGCCTGTGAGTTTAATTCTTAAATGGTTAATGCTAGAACTTTAAAAACGCAGAACAACACTTTAGTTCACAAGAGCACACTGTGCTTCTGTCCTGGTTCAAGTATCTCAAAGCTGAATCACTAGGTAGCAAAAGAGTTTCAAACTCACAGAAAAGCGTTTTAGCCAACTGGAAATAATTCCATGTTTCTTAGCTTGTGGGTACTAGGTTTCTTTGTGTATTTCAATGAAACTCTGACAAAATGAATCTCTCTTGTGCCCCTCATGGATCCCCAAATTTGTTCAATCCACAATCATGGGTTTTTTGTTTAGAGCCTATTGGATGTTTACCCTGATTAGGCGAATTTCACTGAAAACGCCTGTAGTTTAATTCCTCAATGGTTAATGCTAGAACTTTGAAAATGCAGAAAAGCACTTCAGATCACAAGAGCACACTGTGCTCCTGTCCTGGTTCAAGTATCTCAATGCTGAATCACTAGGTAGCGAAAGAGTTTCAAACTCACAGAAAAGCGATTTAGCCAACTGGAAATAATTCCATGTTTCTTAGCTTCCGGGTACTAGGTTTCTTTGTGTATTTCAATGAAACTCTGAAAAAATGATTCTCTCTTGTGCCCTCATGGCTCCCCAAATTTGGTCATCCCACCATCACGGGTTTTTTGTTTAGAGCCTATTGGATGTTTACCCTGATTAGGCGAAATTTCACTGAAAACTCCTGTAGTTTAATTCCTCAATGGTTAATGCTAGAACTTTGAAAATGCAGAAAAGCACTTCAGATCACAAGAGCACACTGTGCTCCTGTCCTGGTTCAAGTATCTCAAAGCTCATTCACTAGGTAGCAAAAGAGTTTCAAACTCACACAAAAGCGATTTCGCCAACTGGAAATAATTTCACGTTTCTTAGCTTGTGGGTACTAGGTTTCTTTGTGTATTTCAATGAAATACTGACAAAATGATTCTCTCTTGTGCCCCTCATGGCTCCCCAAATTTGGTCAATCCACCATCACGGGTTTTTTTGTTTAGAGCCTATTGGATGATTACCCTGATTAGACGAATTTCACTGAAAACTCCTGTAGTTTAATTTTTCAATGGTTAATGCTAGAACGTTGAAAATGCAGAAAAGCGCTTCAGATCACAAGAGCACACTGTGCTTCTTTCCTGGTTCAAGTATCTCAAAGCTGAATCACTAGGTAACAAAAGAGTTTCAAACTCACAGAAAAGCGTTTTAGCGAACTGGAAATAATTCCATGTTTCTTAGCTTCTGGGCACTAGGTTTCTTTGTGTATTTCAATGAAACTCTGAAAAAATGATTCTCTCATGTGCCCCTCAAGGCTCCCCAAGTTTGGTCATCAGACCATCAAGGGTGTTTTGTTTACAGTCTATTGGATGTTTACCCTGATTAGGCGAAAATGCCTGAAAACGCCTGTGAGTTTAATTCTTAAATGGTTAATGCTAGAACTTTAAAAATGCAGAACAACACTTTAGTTCACAAGAGCACACTGTGCTTCTCTCCTGGTTCAAGTATCTCAAAGCTGAATCACTAGGTAGCAAAAGAGTTTCAAACTCACAGAAAAACATTGTAGACAAGTGGAAATAATTCCATGTTTCTTAGCTTGTGGGTACTGGGTTTCTTTGTGTATTTCAATGAAACTCTGACAAAATTAATCTCTCTTGTGCCCCTCATGGATCCCCAAATTTGTTCAATCCCACAATCATGGGTTTTTTGTTTAGAGCCTATTGGATGTTTACCCTGATTAGGCGAATTTCACTGAAAACGCCTGTAGTTTAATTCCTCAATGGTTAATGCTTGAACTTTGAAAATGCAGAAAAGCACTTCAGATCACAAGAGCACACTGTGCTCCTGTCCTGGTTCAAGTATCTCAATGCTGAATCACTAGGTAACGAAATAGTTTCAATCTCACAGAAAAGCGATTTAGCCAACTAGAAACAATTCCATGTTTCTTAGCTTCCGGGTACTAGGTTTCTTTGTGTATTTCAATGAAACTCTGAAAAAATGATTCTCTCATGTGCCCCTCAAGGCTCCCCAAATTTGGTCATCCCACCATCAAGGGTCTTTTGTTTACAGTCTATTGGATGTTTACCCTGATTAGGCGAATTTCACTGAAAACGCCTGTAGTTTAATTCCTCAATGGTTAATGCTAGAACTTTGAAAATGCAGAAAAGCACTTCAGATCACAAGAGCACACTGTGCTCCTGTCCTGGTTCAAGTATCTCAAAGCTGAATCACTAGGTAACAAAAGAGTTTCAAACTCACAGAAAAGCGTTTTAGCGATACTGGAAATAATTCCATGTTTCTTAGCTTCTGGGCACTAGGTTTCTTTGTGTATTTCAATGAAACTCTGAAAAAAATGATTCTCTCTTGTGCCCCTCATGGCTCCCAAATTTGCTCATCCCACCATCACGGGTTTTTGTTTAGAGCCTATTGGATGTTTACCCGGATTAGGCGAATTTCACTGAAAACGCCTGTTAGTTTAATTCCTCAATGGTTAATGCTAGAACTTTGAAAATGCAGAAAAACACTTCCGATCACAAGAGCACATTGTGCTTCTTTCTTGGTTCAAGTATCTCAAAGCTGAATCACTAGGTAGCAAAAGAGTTTCAAACTCACAGAAAAGCATTGTAGACAACTGGAAATAATTCCATGTTTCTTAGCTTGTGGGTACTAGGTTTCTTTGTGTATTTCAATGAAACTCTGACAAAATGAATCTCTCTTGTGCCCCTCATGGATCCCCAAATTTGGTCAATCCACAATCACGGGTTTTTTGTTTAGAGCCTATTGGATGTTTACCCTGATTAGGCAAATTTCACTGAAAACTCCTGTAGTTTAATTCCTCAATGGTTAATGCTAGAACTTTGAAAATGCAGAAAAGCACTTCAGATCACAAGAGCACACTGTGCTCCTGTCCTGGTTCAAGTATCTCAAAGCTGAATCACTAGGTAGCAAAAGAGTTTCAAACTCACAGAAAAGCGTTTTAGCGATATGGAAATAATTCCATGTTTCTTAGCTTCTGGGCACTAGGATGCTTTGTGTATTTCAATGAAACTCTGAAGAAATGATTCTCTCTTGTCACCCTCAAGGCTCCCCATGTTTGGTCATCCCACCATCAAGGGTGTTTTGTTTACAGTCTATTGGATGTTTACCCTGATTAGGCGAAAATGCCTGAAAACGCCTGTGAGTTTACTTCTTGAATGGTTAATGCTAGAACATTAAAAATGCAGAACAACACTTTAGTTCACAAGAGCACACTGTGCTCCTGTCCTGGTTCAAGTATCTCAAAGCTGAATCACTAGGTAGGAAAAGAGTTTCAAACTCACAGAAAAGCGATTTAGCCAACTGGAAATAATTCCATGTTTCTTAGCTTCTGGGTACTAGATTTCTTTGTGTATTTCAATGAAACTCTGACAAAATGATTCTCTCTTGTGCCCCTCATGGCTCCCCAAATTTGGTTATCCCACCATCACGGGTTTTTTTTTGTTTAGAGCCTATTGGATGTTTACCCTGATTAGGCGAATTTCACTGAAAACGCCTGTAGTTTAATTCCTCAATGGTTAATGCTAGAACTTTGAAAATGCAGAAAAGCACTTCAGATCACAAGCGCACACTGTGCTTCGTTCCTGGTTCAAGTATCTCAAAGCTGAATCTCAAGGTAATAAAAGAGTTTCAAACTCACAGAAAAGTGTTTTAGAGAACTGGAAATAATTCCATGTTTCTCAGCTTCTGGTCACTAGGTTTCTTTGTGTATTTCAATGAAACTCTGAAAAAATGATTCTCTCATGTGCCCCTCAAGGCTCCCCCAGTTTGGTCATCCCACCATCAAGGGTGTTTTGTTTACAGTCTATGGGATGTTTACCCTGATTAGGCGAAAATGCCTGAAAACGCCTGTGAGTTTAATTCTTAAATGGTTAATGCTAGAACTTTAAAAATGCAGAACAAGACTTTAGTTCACAAGAGCACACTGTGCTTCTGTCCTGGTTCAAGTATCTCAAAGCTCATTCACTAGGTAGCAAAAGAGTTTCAAACTCACACAAAAGCGATTTCGCCAACTGGAAATAATTTCACGTTTCTTAGCTTGTGGGTACTAGGTTTCTTTGTGTATTTCAATGAAATACTGACAAAATGATTCTCTCTTGTGCCCCTCATGGCTCCCCAAATTTGGTCAATCCACCATCACGGGTTTTTTGTTTAGAGCCTATTGGATGATTACCCTGATTAGACGAATTTCACTGAAAACTCCTGTAGTTTAATTTTTCAATGGTTAATGCTAGAACTTTGAAAATGCAGAAAAGCCCTTCAGATCACAAGAGCACACTGTGCTTCTTTCCTGGTTCAAGTATCTCAAAGCTGAATCACTAGGTAACAAAAGAGTTTCAAACTCACAGAAAAGCGTTTTAGCGAACTGGAAATAATTCCATGTTTCTTAGCTTCTGGGCACTAGGTTTCTTTGTGTATTTCAATGAAACTCTGAAAAAATGATTCTCTCATGTGCCCCTCAAGGCTCCCCAAGTTTGGTCATCAGACCATCAAGGGTGTTTTGTTTACAGTCTATTGGATGTTTACCCTGATTAGGCGAAAATGCCTGAAAACGCCTGTGAGTTTAATTCTTAAATGGTTAATGCTAGAACTTTAAAAATGCAGAACAACACTTTAGTTCACAAGAGCACACTGTGCTTCTCTCCTGGTTCAAGTATCTCAAAGCTGAATCACTAGGTAGCAAAAGAGTTTCAAACTCACAGAAAAGCATTGTAGACAAGTGGAAATAATTCCATGTTTCTTAGCTTGTGGGTACTAGGTTTCTTTGTGTATTTCAATGAAACTCTGACAAAATGATTCTCTCTTGTGCCCCTCATGGATCCCCAAATTTGTTCAATCCACAATCACGGGTTTTTTGTTTAGAGCCTATTGGATGTTTACCCTGATTAGGCGAATTTCACTGAAAACGCCTGTAGTTTAATTCCTCAATGGTTAATGCTAGAACTTTGAAAATGCAGAAAAGCACTTCAGATCACAAGAGCACACTGTGCTCCTGTCCTGGTTCAAGTATCTCAAAGCTGAATCACTAGGTAACAAAAGAGTTTCAAACTCACAGAAAAGCGTTTTAGCGAACTGGAAATAATTCCATGTTTCTTAGCTTCTGGGCACTAGGTTTCTTTGTGTATTTCAATGAAACTCTGAAAAAATGATTCTCTCATGTGCCCCTCAAGGCTCCCCAATTTGGTCATCCCACCATCAAGGGTCTTTTGTTTACAGTCTATTGGATGTTTACCCTGATTAGGCGAATTTCACTGAAAACGCCTGTAGTTTAATTCCTCAATGGTTAATGCTAGAACTTTGAAAATGCAGAAAAGCACTTCAGATCACAAGAGCACACTGTGCTCCTGTCCTGGTTCAAGTATCTCAAAGCTGAATCACTAGGTAACAAAAGAGTTTCAAACTCACAGAAAAGCGTTTTAGCGATATGGAAATAATTCCATGTTTCTTAGCTTCTGGGCACTAGGATGCTTTGTGTATTTCAATGAAACTCTGAAGAAATGATTCTCTCTTGTCACCCTCAAGGCTCCCCATGTTTGGTCATCCCACCATCAAGGGTGTTTTGTTTACAGTCTATTGGATGTTTACCCTGATTAGGCGAAAATGCCTGAAAACGCCTGTGAGTTTACTTCTTGAATGGTTAATGCTAGAACATTAAAAACGCAGAACAACACTTTAGTTCACAAGAGCACACTGTGCTCCTGTCCTGGTTCAAGTATCTCAAAGCTGAATCACTAGGTAGGAAAAGAGTTTCAAACTCACAGAAAAGCGATTTAGCCAACTGGAAATAATTCCATGTTTCTTAGCTTCTGGGTACTAGATTTCTTTGTGTATTTCAATGAAACTCTGACAAAATGATTCTCTCTTGTGCCCCTCATGGCTCCCCAAATTTGGTTATCCCACCATCACGGGTTTTTTGTTTAGAGCCTATTGGATGTTTACCCTGATTAGGCGAATTTCACTGAAAACGCCTGTAGTTTAATTCCTCAATGGTTAATGCTAGAACTTTGAAAATGCAGAAAAGCACTTCAGATCACAAGCGCACACTGTGCTTCGTTCCTGGTTCAAGTATCTCAAAGCTGAATCACTAGGTAGCAAAAGAGTTTCAAACTCACAGAAAAGCATTGTAGACAACTGGAAATGATTCCATGTTTCTTAGCTTGTGGGTACTAGGTTTCTTTGTGTATTTCAATGAAACTCTGACAAAATGAATCTCTCTTGTGCCCCTCATGGATCCCCAAATTTGGTCAATCCACAATCACGGGTTTTTTGTTTAGAGCCTATTGGATGTTTACCCTGATTAGGCAAATTTCACTGAAAACTCCTGTAGTTTAATTCCTCAATGGTTAATGCTAGAACTTTGAAAATGCAGAAAAGCACTTCAGATCACAAGAGCACACTGTGCTTCTGTCCTGGTTCAAGTATCTCAAAGCTGAATCACTAGGTAGCAAAAGAGTTTCAAACTCACAGAAAAGCGTTTTAGCGATATGGAAATAATTCCATGTTTCTTAGCTTCTGGGCACTAGGATGCTTTGTGTATTTCAATGAAACTCTGAAAAATGATTCTCTCTTGTCACCCTCAAGGCTCCCCATGTTTGGTCATCCCACCATCAAGGGTGTTTTGTTTACAGTCTATGGATGTTTACCCTGATTAGGCGAAAATGCCTGAAAACGCCTGTGAGTTTAATTCTTAAATGGTTAATGCTAGAACTTTAAAAATGCAGAACAAGACTTTAGTTCACAAGAGCACACTGTGCTTCTGTCCTGGTTCAAGTATCTCAAAGCTGAATCACTAGGTAGCAAAAGAGTTTCAAACTCACACAAAAGCGATTTCGCCAACTGGAAATAATTTCACGTTTCTTAGCTTGTGGGTACTAGGTTTCTTTGTGTATTTCAATGAAATACTGACAAAATGATTCTCTCTTGTGCCCCTCATGGCTCCCCAAATTTGGTCAATCCACCATCACGGGTTTTTTGTTTAGAGCCTATTGGATGATTACCCTGATTAGACGAATTTCACTGAAAACTCCTGTAGTTTAATTTTTCAATGGTTAATGCTAGAACTTTGAAAATGCAGAAAAGCCCTTCAGATCACAAGAGCACACTGTGCTTCTTTCCTGGTTCAAGTATCTCAAAGCTGAATCACTAGGTAACAAAAGAGTTTCAAACTCACAGAAAAGCGTTTTAGCGAACTGGAAATAATTCCATGTTTCTTAGCTTCTGGGCACTAGGTTTCTTTGTGTATTTCAATGAAACTCTGAAAAAATGATTCTCTCATGTGCCCCTCAAGGCTCCCCAAGTTTGGTCATCAGACCATCAAGGGTGTTTTGTTTTACAGTCTATTGGATGTTTACCCTGATTAGGCGAAAATGCCTGAAAACGCCTGTGAGTTTAATTCTTAAATGGTTAATGCTAGAACTTTAAAAATGCAGAACAACACTTTAGTTCACAAGAGCACACTGTGCTTCTCTCCTGGTTCAAGTATCTCAAAGCTGAATCACTAGGTAGCAAAAGAGTTTCAAACTCACAGAAAAGCGATTTCGCCAACTGGAAATAATTTCACGTTTCTTAGCTTGTGGGTACTAGGTTTCTTTGTGTATTTCAATGAAATACTGACAAAATGATTCTCTCTTGTGCCCCTCATGGCTCCCCAAATTTGGTCAATCCACCATCACGGGTTTTTTGTTTAGAGCCTATTGGATGATTACCCTGATTAGACGAATTTCACTGAAAACTCCTGTAGTTTAATTTTTCAATGGTTAATGCTAGAACTTTGAAAATGCAGAAAAGCCCTTCAGATCACAAGAGCACACTGTGCTTCTTTCCTGGTTCAAGTATCTCAAAGCTGAATCACTAGGTAACAAAAGAGTTTCAAACTCACAGAAAAGCGTTTTAGCGAACTGGAAATAATTCCATGTTTCTTAGCTTCTGGGCACTAGGTTTCTTTGTGTATTTCAATGAAACTCTGAAAAAATGATTCTCTCATGTGCCCCTCAAGGCTCCCCAAGGTTGGTCATCAGACCATCAAGGGTGTTTTGTTTACAGTCTATTGGATGTTTACCCTGATTAGGCGAAAATGCCTGAAAACGCCTGTGAGTTTAATTCTTAAATGGTTAATGCTAGAACTTTAAAAATGCAGAACAACACTTTAGTTCACAAGAGCACACTGTGCTTCTCTCCTGGTTCAAGTATCTCAAAGCTGAATCACTAGGTAGCAAAAGAGTTTCAAACTCACAGAAAAGCATTGTAGACAAGTGGAAATAATTCCATGTTTCTTAGCTTGTGGGTACTAGGTTTCTTTGTGTATTTCAATGAAACTCTGACAAAATGAATCTCTCTTGTGCCCCTCATGGATCCCCAAATTTGTTCAATCCACAATCACGGGTTTTTTGTTTAGAGCCTATTGGATGTTTACCCTGATTAGGCGAATTTCACTGAAAACGCCTGTAGTTTAATTCCTCAATGGTTAATGCTTGAACTTTGAAAATGCAGAAAAGCACTTCAGATCACAAGAGCACACTGTGCTCCTGTCCTGGTTCAAGTATCTCAATGCTGAATCACTAGGTAGCGAAATAGTTTCAATCTCACAGAAAAGCGATTTAGCCAACTAGAAACAATGCCATGTTTCTTAGCTTCCGGGTACTAGGTTTCTTAGTGTATTTCAATGAAACTCTGAAAAAATGATTCTCTCTTGTGGTCCTCATGGCTACCCAAATTTGCTCATCCCACCATCACGGGTTTATTGTTTAGAGCCTATTGGATGTTTACCCGGATTAGGCGAATTTCACTGAAAACGCCTGTTAGTTTAATTCCTCAATGGTTAATGCTAGAACTTTGAAAATGCAGAAAAACACTTCCGAACACAAGAGCACATTGTGCTTCTTTCTTGGTTCAAGTATCTCAAAGCTGAATCACTAGGTAACAAAAGAGTTTCAAACTCACAGAAAAGCGTTTTAGCGAACTGGAAATAATTCCATGTTTCTTAGCTTCTGGGCACTAGGTTTCTTTGTGTATTTCAATGAAACTCTGAAAAAATGATTCTCTCATGTGCCCCTCAAGGCTCCATAAGTTTGGTCATCCCACCATTAAGGGTCTTTTGTTTACAGTCTATTGGATGTTTACCCTGATTAGGCGAATTTCACTGAAAACGCCTGTAGTTTAATTCCTCAATGGTTAATGTTAGAACTTTGAAAATGCAGAAAAGCACTTCAGATCACAAGAGCACACTGTGCTCCTGTCCTGGTTCAAGTATCTCAAAGCTGAATCACTAGGTAACTAAAGAGTTTCAAACTCACAGAAAAGCGTTTTAGCGATATGGAAATAATTCCATGTTTCTTAGCTTCTGGGCACTAGGATGCTTTGTGTATTTCAATGAAACTCTGAAGAAATGATTCTCTCTTGTCACCCTCAAGGCTCCCCATGTTTGGTCATACCACCATCAAGGGTGTTTTGTTTACAGTCTATTGGATGTTTACCCTGATTAGGCGAAAATGCCTGAAAACGCCTGTGAGTTTACTTCTTGAATGGTTAATGCTAGAATATTAAAAACGCAGAACAACACTTTAGTTCACAAGAGCACACTGTGCTTCTGTCCTGGTTCAAGTATCTCAAAGCTGAATCACTAGGTAGGAAAAGAGTTTCAAACTCACAGAAAAGCGATTTAGCCAACTGGAAATAATTCCATGTTTCTTAGCTTCTGGGTACTAGATTTCTTTGTGTATTTCAATGAAACTCTGACAAAATGATTCTCTCTTGTGCCCCTCATGGCTCCCCAAATTTGGTTATCCCACCATCACGGGTTTTTTTGTTTAGAGCCTATTGGATGGTTACCCTGATTAGGCGAATTTCACTGAAAACGCCTGTAGTTTAATTCCTCAATGGTTAATGCTAGAACTTTGAAAATGCAGAAAAGCACTTCAGATCAGAAGCGCACACTGTACTTCGTTCCTGGTTCAAGTATCTCAAAGCTGAATCACTAGGTAGCAAAAGAATTTCAAACTCACAGAAAAGCGTTTTAGCGATATGGAAATAATTCCATGTTTCTTAGCTTCTGGGCACTAGGATGCTTTGTGTATTTCAATGAAACTCTGAAGAAATGATTCTCTCTTGTCACCCTCAAGGCTCCCCATGTTTGGTCATCCCACCATCAAGGGTGTTTTGTTTACAGTCTATGGGATGTTTACCCTGATTAGGTGAAAATGCCTGAAAACGCCTGTGAGTTTAATTCTTAAATGGTTAATGCTAGAACTTTAAAAATGCAGAACAAGACTTTAGTTCACAAGAGCACACTGTGCTTCTGTCCTGGTTCAAGTATCTCAAAGCTCATTCACTAGGTAGCAAAAGAGTTTCAAACTCACACAAAAGCGATTTCGCCAACTGGAAATAATTTCACGTTTCTTAGCTTGTGGGTACTAGGTTTCTTTGTGTATTTCAATGAAATACTGACAAAATGATTCTCTCTTGTGCCCCTCATGGCTCCCCAAATTTGGTCAATCCACCATCACGGGTTTTTTGTTTAGAGCCTATTGGATGATTACCCTGATTAGACGAATTTCACTGAAAACTCCTGTAGTTTAATTTTTCAATGGTTAATGCTAGAACTTTGAAAATGCAGAAAAGCACTTCAGATCACAAGAGCACACTGTGCTTCTTTCCTGGTTCAAGTATCTCAAAGCTGAATCACTAGGTAACAAAAGAGTTTCAAACTCACAGAAAAGCGTTTTAGCGAACTGGAAATAATTCCATGTTTCTTAGCTTCTGGGCACTAGGTTTCTTTGTGTATTTCAATGAAACTCTGAAAAAATGATTCTCTCATGTGCCCCTCAAGGCTCCCCAAGTTTGGTCATCCCACCATCAAGGGTGTTTTGTTTACAGTCTATTGGATGTTTACCCTGATTAGGCGAAAATGCCTGAAAACGCCTGTGAGTTTAATTCTTAAATGGTTAATGCTAGAACTTTAAAAATGCAGAACAACACTTTAGTTCACAAGAGCACACTGTGCTTCTCTCCTGGTTCAAGTATCTCAAAGCTGAATCACTAGGTAGCAAAAGAGTTTCAAACTCACAGAAAAGCATTGTAGACAAGTGGAAATAATTCCATGTTTCTTAGCTTGTGGGTACTGGTTTCTTTGTGTATTTCAATGAAACTCTGACAAAATTAATCTCTCTTGTGCCCCTCATGGATCCCCAAATTTGTTCAATCCACAATCATGGGTTTTTTGTTTAGAGCCTATTGGATGTTTACCCTGATTAGGCGAATTTCACTGAAAACGCCTGTAGTTTAATTCCTCAATGGTTAATGCTTGAACTTTGAAAATGCAGAAAAGCACTTCAGATCACAAGAGCACACTGTGCTCCTGTCCTGGTTCAAGTATCTCAATGCTGAATCACTAGGTAGCGAAAGAGTTTCAAACTCACAGAAAAGCGATTTAGCCAACTGGAAACAATTCCATGTTTCTTAGCTTCCGGGTACTAGGTTTCTTTGTGTATTTCAATGAAACTCTGAAAAAATGATTCTCTCTTGTGCCCTCATGGCTACCCAAATTTGCTCATCCCACCATCACGGGTTTTTGTTTAGAGCCTATTGGATGTTTACCCGATTAGGCGAATTTCACTGAAAACGCCTGTTAGTTTAATTCCTCAATGGTTAATGCTAGAACTTTGAAAATGCAGAAAAACACTTCCGATCACAAGAGCACATTGTGCTTCTTTCTTGGTTCAAGTATCTCAAAGCTGAATCACTAGGTAACAAAAGAGTTTCAAACTCACAGAAAAGCGTTTTAGCGAACTGGAAATAATTCCATGTTTCTTAGCTTCTGGGCACTAGGTTTCTTTGTGTATTTCAATGAAACTCTGAAAAAATGATTCTCTCATGTGCCCCTCAAGGCTCCCCAAAGTTTGGTCATCCCACCATTAAGGGTTTTTTTGTTACAGTCTATTGGATGTTTACCCTGATTAGGCGAATTTCACTGAAAACGCCTGTAGTTTAATTCCTCAATGGTTAATGCTAGAACTTTGAAAATGCAGAAAAGCACTTCAGATCACAAGAGCACACTGTGCTCCTGTCCTGGTTCAAGTATCTCAAAGCTGAATCACTAGGTAGCAAAAGAATTTCAAACTCACAGAAAAGCGTTTTAGCGATATGGAAATAATTCCATGTTTCTTAGCTTCTGGGCACTAGGATGCTTTGTGTATTTCAATGAAACTCTGAAGAAATGATTCTCTCTTGTCACCCTCAAGGCTCCCCATGTTTGGTCATCCCACCATCAAGGGTGTTTTGTTTACAGTCTATTGGGATGTTTACCCTGATTAGGTGAAAATGCCTGAAAACGCCTGTGAGTTTAATTCTTAAATGGTTAATGCTAGAACTTTAAAAATGCAGAACAAGACTTTAGTTCACAAGAGCACACTGTGCTTCTGTCCTGGTTCAAGTATCTCAAAGCTCATTCACTAGGTAGCAAAAGAGTTTCAAACTCACACAAAAGCGATTTCGCCAACTGGAAATAATTTCACGTTTCTTAGCTTGTGGGTACTAGGTTTCTTTGTGTATTTCAATGAAATACTGACAAAATGATTCTCTCTTGTGCCCCTCATGGCTCCCCAAATTTGGTCAATCCACCATCACGGGTTTTTTGTTTAGAGCCTATTGGATGATTACCCTGATTAGACGAATTTCACTGAAAACTCCTGTAGTTTAATTTTTCAATGGTTAATGCTAGAACTTTGAAAATGCAGAAAAGCCCTTCAGATCACAAGAGCACACTGTGCTTCTTTCCTGGTTCAAGTATCTCAAAGCTGAATCACTAGGTAACAAAAGAGTTTCAAACTCACAGAAAAGCGTTTTAGCGAACTGGAAATAATTCCATGTTTCTTAGCTTCTGGGCACTAGGTTTCTTTGTGTATTTCAATGAAACTCTGAAAAAATGATTCTCTCATGTGCCCCTCAAGGCTCCCCAAGTTTGGTCATCAGACCATCAAGGGTGTTTTGTTTACAGTCTATTGGATGTTTACCCTGATTAGGCGAAAATGCCTGAAAACGCCTGTGAGTTTAATTCTTAAATGGTTAATGCTAGAACTTTAAAAATGCAGAACAACACTTTAGTTCACAAGAGCACACTGTGCTTCTCTCCTGGTTCAAGTATCTCAAAGCTGAATCACTAGGTAGCAAAAGAGTTTCAAACTCACAGAAAAGCGATTTCGCCAACTGGAAATAATTTCACGTTTCTTAGCTTGTGGGTACTAGGTTTCTTTGTGTATTTCAATGAAATACTGACAAAATGAATCTCTCTTGTGCCCCTCATGGCTCCCCAAATTTGGTCAATCCACCATCACGGGTTTTTTGTTTAGAGCCTATTGGATGATTACCCTGATTAGACGAATTTCACTGAAAACTCCTGTAGTTTAATTTTTCAATGGTTAATGCTAGAACTTTGAAAATGCAGAAAAGCCCTTCAGATCACAAGAGCACACTGTGCTTCTTTCCTGGTTCAAGTATCTCAAGCTGAATCACTAGGAAACAAAAGAGTTTCAAACTCACAGAAAAGCGTTTTAGCGAACTGGAAATAATTCCATGTTTCTTAGCTTCTGGGCACTAGGTTTCTTTGTGTATTTCAATGAAACTCTGAAAAAATGATTCTCTCATGTGCCCCTCAAGGCTCCCCAAGTTTGGTCATCAGACCATCAAGGGTGTTTTGTTTACAGTCTATTGGATGTTTACCCTGATTAGGCGAAAATGCCTGAAAACGCCTGTGAGTTTAATTCTTAAATGGTTAATGCTAGAACTTTAAAAATGCAGAACAACACTTTAGTTCACAAGAGCACACTGTGCTTCTCTCCTGGTTCAAGTATCTCAAAGCTGAATCACTAGGTAGCAAAAGAGTTTCAAACTCACAGAAAAGCGATTTCGCCAACTGGAAATAATTCCATGTTTCTTAGCTTGTGGGTACTAGGTTTCTTTGTGTATTTCAATGAAATACTCTGACAAAATGATTCTCTCTTGTGCCCCTCATGGCTCCCCAAATTTGGTCAATCCACCATCACGGGTTTTTTGTTTAGAGCCTATTGGATGTTTACCCTGATTAGGCGAATTTCACTGAAAACTCCTGTAGTTTAATTTTTCAATGGTTAATGCTAGAACTTTGAAAATGCAGAAAAGCCCTTCAGATCACAAGAGCACACTGTGCTTCTTTCCTGGTTCAAGTATCTCAAAGCTGAATCACTAGGTAACAAAAGAGTTTCAAACTCACAGAAAAGCGTTTTAGCGAACTGGAAATAATTCCATGTTTCTTAGCTTCTGGGCACTAGGTTTCTTTGTGTATTTCAATGAAACTCTGAAAAAATGATTCTCTCATGTGCCCCTCAAGGCTCCCCAAGGTTTGGTCATCAGACCATCAAGGGTGTTTTGTTTACAGTCTATTGGATGTTTACCCTGATTAGGCGAAAATGCCTGAAAACGCCTGTGAGTTTAATTCTTAAATGGTTAATGCTAGAACTTTAAAAATGCAGAACAACACTTTAGTTCACAAGAGCACACTGTGCTTCTCTCCTGGTTCAAGTATCTCAAAGCTGAATCACTAGGTAGCAAAAGAGTTTCAAACTCACAGAAAAGCATTGTAGACAAGTGGAAATAATTCCATGTTTCTTAGCTTGTGGGTACTAGGTTTCTTTGTGTATTTCAATGAAACTCTGACAAAATGATTCTCTCTTGTGCCCCTCATGGCTCCCCAAATTTGGTCATCCCACCATCACGGGTTTTTTGTTTAGAGCCTATTGGATGTTTACCCTGATTAGGCGAATTTCACTGAAAACGCCTGTAGTTTAATTCCTCAATGGTTAATGCTAGAACTTTGAAAATGCAGAAAAACACTTCCGATCACAAGAGCACATTGTGCTTCTTTCTTGGTTCAAGTATCTCAAAGCTGAATCACTAGGTAACAAAAGAGTTTCAAACTCACAGAAAAGCGTTTTAGCGAACTGGAAATAATTCCATGTTTCTTAGCTTCTGGGCACTAGGTTTCTTTGTGTATTTCAATGAAACTCTGAAAAAATGATTCTCTCATGTGCCCCTCAAGGCTCCATAAGTTTGGTCATCCCACCATTAAGGGTCTTTTGTTTACAGTCTATTGGATGTTTACCCTGATTAGGCGAATTTCACTGAAAACGCCTGTAGTTTAATTCCTCAATGGTTAATGTTAGAACTTTGAAAATGCAGAAAAGCACTTCAGATCACAAGAGCACACTGTGCTCCTGTCCTGGTTCAAGTATCTCAAAGCTGAATCACTAGGTAACAAAAGAGTTTCAAACTCACAGAAAAGCGTTTTAGCGATATAGAAATAATTCCATGTTTCTTAGCTTCTGGGCACTAGGATGCTTTGTGTATTTCAATGAAACTCTGAAGAAATGATTCTCTCTTGTCACCCTCAAGGCTCCCCATGTTTGGTCATCCCACCATCAAGGGTGTTTTGTTTACAGTCTATTGGATGTTTACCCTGATTAGGCGAAAATGCCTGAAAACGCCTGTGAGTTTACTTCTTGAATGGTTAATGTTAGAACATTAAAAACGCAGAACAACACTTTAGTTCACAAGAGCACACTGTGCTCCTGTCCTGGTTCAAGTATCTCAAAGCTGAATCACTAGGTAGGAAAAGAGTTTCAAACTCACAGAAAAGCGATTTAGCCAACTGGAAATAATTCCATGTTTCTTAGCTTCTGGGTACTAGATTTCTTTGTGTATTTCAATGAAACTCTGACAAAATGATTCTCTCTTGTGCCCCTCATGGCTCCCCAAATTTGGTTATCCCACCATCACGGGTTTTTTGTTTAGAGCCTATTGGATGTTTACCCTGATTAGGCGAATTTCACTGAAAACGCCTGTAGTTTAATTCCTCAATGGTTAATGCTAGAACTTTGAAAATGCAGAAAAGCACTTCAGATCACAAGCGCACACTGTGCTTCGTTCCTGGTTCAAGTATCTCAAAGCTGAATCACTAGGTAGCAAAAGAGTTTCAAACTCACAGAAAAGCATTGTAGACAACTGGAAATGATTCCATGTTTCTTAGCTTGTGGGTACTAGGTTTCTTTGTGTATTTCAATGAAACTCTGACAAAATGAATCTCTCTTGTGCCCCTCATGGATCCCCAAATTTGGTCAATCCACAATCACGGGTTTTTTGTTTAGAGCCTATTGGATGTTTACCCTGATTAGGCAAATTTCACTGAAAACTCCTGTAGTTTAATTCCTCAATGGTTAATGCTAGAACTTTGAAAATGCAGAAAAGCACTTCAGATCACAAGAGCACACTGTGCTCCTGTCCTGGTTCAAGTATCTCAAAGCTGAATCACTAGGTAGCAAAAGAATTTCAAACTCACAGAAAAGCGTTTTAGCGATATGGAAATAATTCCATGTTTCTTAGCTTCTGGGCACTAGGATGCTTTGTGTATTTCAATGAAACTCTGAAGAAATGATTCTCTCTTGTCACCCTCAAGGCTCCCCATGTTTGGTCATCCCACCATCAAGGGTGTTTTGTTTACAGTCTATGGGATGTTTACCCTGATTAGGTGAAAATGCCTGAAAACGCCTGTGAGTTTAATTCTTAAATGGTTAATGCTAGAACTTTAAAAATGCAGAACAACACTTTAGTTCACAAGAGCACACTGTGCTTCTCTCCTGGTTCAAGTATCTCAAAGCTGAATCACTAGGTAGCAAAAGAGTTTCAAACTCACAGAAAAGCGATTTCGCCAACTGGAAATAATTTCACGTTTCTTAGCTTGTGGGTACTAGGTTTCTTTGTGTATTTCAATGAAATACTGACAAAATGAATCTCTCTTGTGCCCCTCATGGCTCCCCAAATTTGGTCAATCCACCATCACGGGTTTTTTGTTTAGAGCCTATTGGATGATTACCCTGATTAGACGAATTTCACTGAAAACTCCTGTAGTTTAATTTTTCAATGGTTAATGCTAGAACTTTGAAAATGCAGAAAAGCCCTTCAGATCACAAGAGCACACTGTGCTTCTTTCCTGGTTCAAGTATCTCAAGCTGAATCACTAGGAAACAAAAGAGTTTCAAACTCACAGAAAAGCGTTTTAGCGAACTGGAAATAATTCCATGTTTCTTAGCTTCTGGGCACTAGGTTTCTTTGTGTATTTCAATGAAATACTGACAAAATGAATCTCTCTTGTGCCCCTCATGGCTCCCCAAATTTGGTCAATACACAATCACGGGTTTTTTGTTTAGAGCCTATTGGATGTTTACCCTGATTAGGCAAATTTCACTGAAAACTCCTGTAGTTTAATTCCTCAATGGTTAATGCTAGAACTTGGAAAATGCAGAAAAGCACTTCAGATCACAAGAGCACACTGTGCTCCTGTCCTGGTTCAAGTATCTCAAAGCTGAATTACTAGGTAGCAAAAGAATTTCAAACTCACAGAAAAGCGTTTTAGCGATATGGAAATAATTCCATGTTTCTTAGCTTCTGGGCACTAGGATGCTTTGTGTATTTCAATGAAACTCTGAAGAAATGATTCTCTCTTGTCACCCTCAAGGCTCCCCATGTTTGGTCATCCCACCATCAAGGGTGTTTTGTTTACAGTCTATTGGATGTTTACCCTGATTAGGCGAAAATGCCTGAAAACGCCTGTGAGTTTACTTCTTAAATGGTTAGTGCTAGAACTTTAAAAACGCAGAACAACACTTTAGTTCACAAGAGCACACTGTGCTTCTGTCCTGGTTCAAGTATCTCAAAGCTGAATCACTAGGTAGCAAAAGAGTTTCAAACTCACAGAAAAGCGATTTAGCCAACTGGAAATAATTCCATGTTTCTTAGCTTCTGGGTACTAGATTTCTTTGTGTATTTCAATGAAACTCTGACAAAATGATACTCTCTTGTGGCCCTCATGGCTCCCCAAATTTGGTCAATCCACCATCACGGGTTTTTTGTTTAGAGCCTATTGGATGTTTACCCTGATTAGGCGAATTTCACTGAAAACGCCTGTAGTTTAATTCCTCAATGGTTAATGCTAGAACTTTGAAAATGCAGAAAAGCACTTGAGATCACAAGAGCACACTGTGCTTCGTTCCTGGTTCAAGTATCTCAAAGCTGAATCAGTAGGTAACAAAAGAGTTTCAAACTCACAGAAAAACGTTTTAGGGAACTGGAAATAATTCCAAGTTTCTTAGCTACTGGGCACTAGGTTTCTTTGTGTATTTCAATGAAACTCTGAAAAAATGATTCTCTCATGTGCCCCTCAAGGCTCCCCAAGTGTGGTCATCCCACCATCAAGGGTGTTTTGTTTACAGTCTATTAGATGTTTACCCTGATTAGGCGAAAATGCCTGAAAACGCCTGTGAGTTTAATTCTTAAATGGTTAATGCTAGAACTTTCAAAAATGCAGAAGAACACTTTAGTTCACAAGACCACTCTGTGCTTCTCTCCTGTTTCAAGTAAATTCAAAGCTGAATCACTAGGTAGCAAAAGAGTTTCAAACTCACAGAAAAGCGTTTTAGACAACGTGAAATAATTCCATGTTTCTTAGCTTGTGGGTACTAGGTTTCTTTGTGTATTTCAATGAAACTCTGACAAAAAGATTCTCTCTTGTGCCCCTCATAGCTCCCCAAATTTGGTCAATCCACCATCACGGGTGTTTTGTTTAGAGCCTATTGGATGTTTACCGTGATTAGGCGAATTTCACTGAAAACGCCTGTGTTAGATTAATTCCTCAATTGTTTATGCTAGAACTTTGAAAATGCAGAAAAGCACTTCAGATCACAAGAACACATTGTGCTTCGTTCCTGGTTCAAGTATCTCAAAGCTGAATCACTAGGTAACAAAAGAGTTTCAAACTCACAGAAAAGCGTTTTAGCGTACTGGAAATAATTCCATGTTTCTTAGCTTCTGGGCACTAGGTTTCTTTGTGTATTTCAATGAAACTCTGAAAAAATGATTCTCTCATGTGCCCCTCAAGGCTCCCCAAGTTTGGTCATCAACCATCAAGGGTGTTTTGTTTACAGTCTATTGGATGTTTACCCTGATTAGGCGAAAATGCCTGAAAACGCCTGTGAGTTTAATTCTTAAATGGTTAATGCTAGAACTTTAAAAATGCAGAACAACACTTTAGTTCACAAGAGCACACTGTGCTTCTCTCCTGGTTCAAGTATCTCAAAGCTGAATCACTAGGTAGCAAAAGAGTTTCAAACTCACAGAAAAGCATTGTAGACAAGTGGAAATAATTCCATGTTTCTTAGCTTGTGGGTACTGGGTTTCTTTGTGTATTTCAATGAAACTCTGACAAAATTAATCTCTCTTGTGCCCCTCATGGATCCCCAAATTTGTTCAATCCACAATCATGGGTTTTTTGTTTAGAGCCTATTGGATGTTTACCCTGATTAGGCGAATTTCACTGAAAACGCCTGTAGTTTAATTCCTCAATGGTTAATGCTTGAACTTTGAAAATGCAGAAAAGCACTTCAGATCACAAGAGCACACTGTGCTCCTGTCCTGGTTCAAGTATCTCAATGCTGAATCACTAGGTAGCGAAATAGTTTCAATCTCACAGAAAAGCGATTTAGCCAACTAGAAACAATTCCATGTTTCTTAGCTTCCGGGTACTAGGTTTCTTTGTGTATTTCAATGAAACTCTGAAAAAATGATTCTCTCTTGTGCTCCTCATGGCTACCCAAATTTGCTCATCCCACCATCACGGGTTTATTGTTTAGAGCCTATTGGATGTTTACCCGGATTAGGCGAATTTTCACTGAAAACGCCTGTTAGTTTAATTCCTCAATGGTTAATGCTAGAACTTTGAAAATGCAGAAAAACACTTCCGATCACAAGAGCACATTGTGCTTCTTTCTTGTTTCAAGTATCTCAAAGCTGAATCACTAGGTAACAAAAGAGTTTCAAACTCACAGAAAAGCGTTTTAGCGATATAGAAATAATTCCATGTTTCTTAGCTTCTGGGCACTAGGATTTCTTTGTGTATTTCAATGAAACTCTGAAGAAATGATTCTCTCTTGTGCCCCTCAGGCTCCCCAAATTTGGTCATCCCACCATCACTGTTTACAGTCTATTGGATGTTTACCCTGATTAGGCGAAAATGCCTGAAAACGCCTGTGAGTTTAATTCCTCAATGGTTAATGCTAGAACTTTGAAAATGCAGAAAAGCACTTCAGATCACAAGCGCACACTGTGCTTCGTTCCTGGTTCAAGTATCTCAAAGCTGAATCACTAGGTAGCAAAAGAGTTTCAAACTCACAGAAAAGCATTGTAGACAACTGGAAATGATTCCATGTTTCTCAGCTTGTGGGTACTAGGTTTCTTTGTGTATTTCAATGAAACTCTGACAAAATGAATCTCTCTTGTGCCCCTCATGGATCCCCAAATTTGGTCAATACACAATCACGGGTTTTTTGTTTAGAGCCTATTGGATGTTTACCCTGATTAGGCAAATTTCACTGAAAACTCCTGTAGTTTAATTCCTCAATGGTTAATGCTAGAACTTGGAAAATGCAGAAAAGCACTTCAGATCACAAGAGCACACTGTGCTCCTGTCCTGGTTCAAGTATCTCAAAGCTGAATTACTAGGTAGCAAAAGAATTTCAAACTCACAGAAAAGCGTTTTAGGATATGGAAATAATTCCATGTTTCTTAGCTTCTGGGCACTAGGATGCTTTGTGTATTTCAATGAAACTCTGAAGAAATGATTCTCTCTTGTCACCCTCAAGGCTCCCCATGTTTGGTCATCCCACCATCAAGGGTGTTTTGTTTACAGTCTATTGGATGTTTACCCTGATTAGGCGAAAATGCCTGAAAACGCCTGTGAGTTTACTTCTTAAATGGTTAGTGCTAGAACTTTAAAAACGCAGAACAACACTTTAGTTCACAAGAGCACACTGTGCTTCTGTCCTGGTTCAAGTATCTCAAAGCTGAATCACTAGGTAGCAAAAGAGTTTCAAACTCACAGAAAAGCGATTTAGCCAACTGGAAATAATTCCATGTTTCTTAGCTTCTGGGTACTAGATTTCTTTGTGTATTTCAATGAAACTCTGACAAAATGATACTCTCTTGTGGCCCTCATGGCTCCCCAAATTTGGTCAATCCACCATCACGGGTTTTTTGTTTAGAGCCTATTGGATGTTTACCCTGATTAGGCGAATTTCACTGAAAACGCCTGTAGTTTAATTCCTCAATGGTTAATGCTAGAACTTTGAAAATGCAGAAAAGCACTTGAGATCACAAGAGCACACTGTGCTTCGTTCCTGGTTCAAGTATCTCAAAGCTGAATCAGTAGGTAACAAAAGAGTTTCAAACTCACAGAAAAACGTTTTAGGGAACTGGAAATAATTCCAAGTTTCTTAGCTTCTGGGCACTAGGTTTCTTTGTGTATTTCAATGAAACTCTGAAAAAATGATTCTCTCATGTGCCCCTCAAGGCTCCCCAAGTGTGGTCATCCCACCATCAAGGGTGTTTTGTTTACAGTCTATTAGATGTTTACCCTGATTAGGCGAAAATGCCTGAAAACGCCTGTGAGTTTAATTCTTAAATGGTTAATGCTAGAACTTTCAAAACGCAGAAGAACACTTTAGTTCACAAGAGCACTCTGTGCTTCTCTCCTGTTTCAAGTAAATCAAAGCTGAATCACTAGGTAGCAAAAGAGTTTCAAACTCACAGAAAAGCGTTTTAGACAACGGAAATAATTCCATGTTTCTTAGCTTGTGGGTACTAGGTTTCTTTGTGTATTTCAATGAAACTCTGACAAAAAGATTCTCTCTTGTGCCCCTCATAGCTCCCCAAATTTGGTCAATCCACCATCACGGGTGTTTTGTTTAGAGCCTATTGGATGTTTACCGTGATTAGGCGAATTTCACTGAAAACGCGTGTTAGATTAATTCCTCAATGGTTTATGCTAGAACTTTGAAAATGCAGAAAAGCACTTCAGATCACAAGAACACATTGTGCTTCGTTCCTGGTTCAAGTATCTCAAAGCTGAATCACTAGGTAACAAAAGAGTTTCAAACTCACAGAAAAGCGTTTTAGCGTACTGGAAATAATTCCATGTTTCTTAGCTTCTGGGCACTAGGTTTCTTTGTGTATTTCAATGAAACTCTGAAAAAATGATTCTCTCATGTGCCCCTCAAGGCTCCCCAAGTTTGGTCATCAACCATCAAGGGTGTTTTGTTTACAGTCTATTGGATGTTTACCCTGATTAGGCGAAAATGCCTGAAAACGCCTGTGAGTTTAATTCTTAAATGGTTAATGCTAGAACTTTAAAAATGCAGAACAACACTTTAGTTCACAAGAGCACACTGTGCTTCTCTCCTGGTTCAAGTATCTCAAAGCTGAATCACTAGGTAGCAAAAGAGTTTCAAACTCACAGAAAAGCATTGTAGACAAGTGGAAATAATTCCATGTTTCTTAGCTTGTGGGTACTGGGTTTCTTTGTGTATTTCAATGAAACTCTGACAAAATTAATCTCTCTTGTGCCCCTCATGGATCCCCAAATTTGTTCAATCCACAATCATGGGTTTTTTGTTTAGAGCCTATTGGATGTTTACCCTGATTAGGCGAATTTCACTGAAAACGCCTGTAGTTTAATTCCTCAATGGTTAATGCTTGAACTTTGAAAATGCAGAAAAGCACTTCAGATCACAAGAGCACACTGTGCTCCTGTCCTGGTTCAAGTATCTCAATGCTGAATCACTAGGTAGCGAAATAGTTTCAATCTCACAGAAAAGCGATTTAGCCAACTAGAAACAATTCCATGTTTCTTAGCTTCCGGGCACTAGGTTTCTTAGTGTATTTCAATGAAACTCTGAAAAAATGATTCTCTCTTGTGCTCCTCATGGCTACCCAAATTTGCTCATCCCACCATCACGGGTTTATTGTTTAGAGCCTATTGGATGTTTACCCGATTAGGCGAATTTCACTGAAAACGCCTGTTAGTTTAATTCCTCAATGGTTAATGCTAGAACTTTGAAAATGCAGAAAAACACTTCCGATCACAAGAGCACATTGTGCTTCTTCTTGTTTCAAGTATCTCAAAGCTGAATCACTAGGTAACAAAAGAGTTTCAAACTCACAGAAAAGCGTTTTTAGCGATATAGAAATAATTCCATGTTTCTTAGCTTCTGGGCACTAGGATGCTTTGTGTATTTCAATGAAACTCTGACAAAAAGAAGGTCAATCAAGGGTGTTTTGTTTAGAGTATTGGATGTTTACCCTGATTAGGCGAATTTCACTGAAAACGCCTGTAGTTTAATTCCTCAATGGTTAATGCTAGAACTTTGAAAATGCAGAAAAGCACTTCAGATCACAAGAGCACACTGTGCTTCTGTCCTGGTTCAAGTATCTCAAAGCTGAATCACTAGGTAGCAAAAGAGTTTCAAACTCACAGAAAAGCGATTTAGCCAACTGGAAATAATTCCATGTTTCTTAGCTTGTGGGTACTAGGTTTCTTTGTGTATTTCAATGAAACTCTGACAAAATGAATCTCTCTTGTGCCCCTCATGGATCCCCAAATTTGGTCAATACACAATCACGGGTTTTTTGTTTAGAGCCTATTGGATGTTTACCCTGATTAGGCAAATTTCACTGAAAACTCCTGTAGTTTAATTCCTCAATGGTTAATGCTAGAACTTGGAAAATGCAGAAAAGCACTTCAGATCACAAGAGCACACTGTGCTCCTGTCCTGGTTCAAGTATCTCAAAGCTGAATTACTAGGTAGCAAAAGAATTTCAAACTCACAGAAAAGCGTTTTAGCGATATGGAAATAATTCCATGTTTCTTAGCTTCTGGGCACTAGGATTTCTTTGTGTATTTCAATGAAACTCTGAAGAAATGATTCTCTCTTGTCACCCTCAAGGCTCCCCATGTTTGGTCATCCCACCATCAAGGGTGTTTTGTTTACAGTCTATTGGATGTTTACCCTGATTAGGCGAAAATGCCTGAAAACGCCTGTGAGTTTACTTCTTAAATGGTTAGTGCTAGAACTTTAAAAACGCAGAACAACACTTTAGTTCACAAGAGCACACTGTGCTTCTGTCCTGGTTCAAGTATCTCAAAGCTGAATCACTAGGTAGCAAAAGAGTTTCAAACTCACAGAAAAGCGATTTAGCCAACTGGAAATAATTCCATGTTTCTTAGCTTCTGGGTACTAGATTTCTTTGTGTATTTCAATGAAACTCTGACAAAATGATACTCTCTTGTGGCCCTCATGGCTCCCCAAATTTGGTCAATCCACCATCACGGGTTTTTTGTTTAGAGCCTATTGGATGTTTACCCTGATTAGGCGAATTTCACTGAAAACGCCTGTAGTTTAATTCCTCAATGGTTAATGCTAGAACTTTGAAAATGCAGAAAAGCACTTGAGATCACAAGAGCACACTGTGCTTCGTTCCTGGTTCAAGTATCTCAAAGCTGAATCAGTAGGTAACAAAAGAGTTTCAAACTCACAGAAAAACGTTTTAGGGAACTGGAAATAATTCCATGTTTCTTAGCTTGTGGGTACTAGGTTTCTTTGTGTATTTCAATGAAAACTCTGACAAAATGATTCTCTCTTGTGCCCCTCATGGCTCCCCAAATTTGGTCAATCCACCATCACGGGTTTTTTGTTTAGAGCCTATTGGATGTTTACCCTGATTAGGCGAATTTCACTGAAAACGCCTGTAGTTTAATTCCTCAATGGTTAATGCTAGAACTTTGAAAATGCAGAAAAGCACTTCAGATCACAAGAGCACACTGTGCTTCGTTCCTGGTTCAAGTATCTCAAAGCTGAATCACTAGGTAACAAAAGAGTTTCAAACTCACAGAAAAGCGTTTTAGCGAACTGGAAATAATTCCATGTTTCTTAGCTACTGGGCACTAGGTTTCTTTGTGTATTTCAATGAAACTCTGAAGAAATGATTCTCTCTTGTCACCCTCAAGGCTCCCCATGTTTGGTCATCCCACCATCAAGGGTGTTTTGTTTACAGTCTATTGGATGTTTACCCTGATTAGGCGAAAATGCCTGAAAACGCCTGTGAGTTTACTTCTTAAATGGTTAGTGCTAGAACTTTAAAAACGCAGAACAACACTTTAGTTCACAAGAGCACACTGTGCTTCTGTCCTGGTTCAAGTATCTCAAAGCTGAATCACTAGGTAGCAAAAGAGTTTCAAACTCACAGAAAAGCGATTTAGCCAACTGGAAATAATTCCATGTTTCTTAGCTTCTGGGTACTAGATTTCTTTGTGTATTTCAATGAAACTCTGACAAAATGATACTCTCTTGTGGCCCTCATGGCTCCCCAAATTTGGTCAATCCACCATCACGGGTTTTTTGTTTAGAGCCTATTGGATGTTTACCCTGATTAGGCGAATTTCACTGAAAACGCCTGTAGTTTAATTCCTCAATGGTTAATGCTAGAACTTTGAAAATGCAGAAAAGCACTTGAGATCACAAGAGCACACTGTGCTTCGTTCCTGGTTCAAGTATCTCAAAGCTGAATCAGTAGGTAACAAAAGAGTTTCAAACTCACAGAAAAACGTTTTAGGGAACTGGAAATAATTCCAAGTTTCTTAGCTACTGGGCACTAGGTTTCTTTGTGTATTTCAATGAAACTCTGACAAAATGAATCTCTCTTGTGCCCCTCATGGATCCCCAAATTTGGTCAATACACAATCACGGGTTTTTTGTTTAGAGCCTATTGGATGTTTACCCTGATTAGGCAAAATTTCACTGAAAACTCCTGTAGTTTAATTCCTCAATGGTTAATGCTAGAACTTGGAAAATGCAGAAAAGCACTTCAGATCACAAGAGCACACTGTGCTCCTGTCCTGGTTCAAGTATCTCAAAGCTGAATTACTAGGTAGCAAAAGAATTTCAAACTCACAGAAAAGCGTTTTAGCGATATGGAAATAATTCCATGTTTCTTAGCTTCTGGGCACTAGGATGCTTTGTGTATTTCAATGAAACTCTGAAGAAATGATTCTCTCTTGTCACCCTCAAGGCTCCCCATGTTTGGTCATCCCACCATCAAGGGTGTTTTGTTTACAGTCTATTGGATGTTTACCCTGATTAGGCGAAAATGCCTGAAAACGCCTGTGAGTTTACTTCTTAAATGGTTAGTGCTAGAACTTTAAAAACGCAGAACAACACTTTAGTTCACAAGAGCACACTGTGCTTCTGTCCTGGTTCAAGTATCTCAAAGCTGAATCACTAGGTAGCAAAAGAGTTTCAAACTCACAGAAAAGCGATTTAGCCAACTGGAAATAATTCCATGTTTCTTAGCTTCTGGGTACTAGATTTCTTTGTGTATTTCAATGAAACTCTGACAAAATGATACTCTCTTGTGGCCCTCATGGCTCCCCAAATTTGGTCAATCCACCATCACGGGTTTTTTGTTTAGAGCCTATTGGATGTTTACCCTGATTAGGCGAATTTCACTGAAAACGCCTGTAGTTTAATTCCTCAATGGTTAATGCTAGAACTTTGAAAATGCAGAAAAGCACTTGAGATCACAAGAGCACACTGTGCTTCGTTCCTGGTTCAAGTATCTCAAAGCTGAATCAGTAGGTAACAAAAGAGTTTCAAACTCACAGAAAAACGTTTTAGGGAACTGGAAATAATTCCAAGTTTCTTAGCTACTGGGCACTAGGTTTCTTTGTGTATTTCAATGAAACTCTGAAAAAATGATTCTCTCATGTGCCCCTCAAGGCTCCCCAAGTGTGGTCATCCCACCATCAAGGGTGTTTTGTTTACAGTCTATTAGATGTTTACCCTGATTAGGCGAAAATTCCTGAAAACGCCTGTGAGTTTAATTCTTAAATGGTTAATGCTAGAACTTTCAAAACGCAGAAGAACACTTTAGTTCACAAGACCACTCTGTGCTTCTCTCCTGTTTCAAGTAAATTAAAGCTGAATCACTAGGTAGCAAAAGAGTTTCAAACTCACAGAAAAGCGTTTTAGACAACGTGAAATAATTCCATGTTTCTTAGCTTGTGGGTACTAGGTTTCTTTGTGTATTTCAATGAAACTCTGACAAAAAGATTCTCTCTTGTGCCCCTCATAGCTCCCCAAATTTGGTCAATCCACCATCACGGGTGTTTTTGTTTAGAGCCTATTGGATGTTTACCGTGATTAGGCGAATTTCACTGAAAACGCGTGTTAGATTAATTCCTCAATTGTTTATGCTAGAACTTTGAAAATGCAGAAAAGCACTTCAGATCACAAGAACACATTGTGCTTCGTTCCTGGTTCAAGTATCTCAAAGCTGAATCACTAGGTAACAAAAGAGTTTCAAACTCACAGAAAAGCGTTTTAGCGTACTGGAAATAATTCCATGTTTCTTAGCTTCTGGGCACTAGGTTTCTTTGTGTATTTCAATGAAACTCTGAAAAAATGATTCTCTCATGTGCCCCTCAAGGCTCCCCAAGTTTGGTCATCAGACCATCAAGGGTGTTTTGTTTACAGTCTATTGGATGTTTACCCTGATTAGGCGAAAATGCCTGAAAACGCCTGTGAGTTTAATTCTTAAATGGTTAATGCTAGAACTTTAAAAATGCAGAACAACACTTTAGTTCACAAGAGCACACTGTGCTTCTCTCCTGGTTCAAGTATCTCAAAGCTGAATCACTAGGTAGCAAAAGAGTATCAAACTCACAGAAAAGCATTGTAGACAAGTGGAAATAATTCCATGTTTCTTAGCTTGTGGGTACTAGGTTTCTTTGTGTATTTCAATGAAACTCTGACAAAAAGATTCTCTCTTGTGCCCCTCATAGCTCCCCAAATTTGGTCAATCCACCATCACGGGTTTTTTATTTAGAGCCTATTGGATGTTTACCCTGATTAGGCGAATTTCACTGAAAAAGCCTGTAGTTTAATTCCTCAATGGTTAATGCTAGAATTTTGAAAATGCAGAAAAGCACTTCAGATCACAAGAGCACACTGTGCTCCTGTCCTGGTTCAAGTATCTCAAAGCTGAATCACTAGGTAACAAAAGAGTTTCAAACTCACAGAAAAGCGATTTAGCCAACGGGAAATAATTCCATGTTTCTTAGCTTCTGGGTAGTAGATTTCTTTGTGTATTTCAATGAAACTCTGACAAAAAGATTCTCTCTTGTGCCCCTCATAGCTCCCCAAATTTGGTCAATCCACCATCACGGGTGTTTTGTTTAGAGCCTATTGGATGTTTACCGTGATTAGGCGAATTTCACTGAAAACGCGTGTTAGATTAATTCCTCAATGGTTTATGCTAGAACTTTGAAAATGCAGAAAAGCACTTCAGATCACAAGAACACATTGTGCTTCGTTCCTGGTTCAAGTATCTCAAAGCTGAATCACTAGGTAACAAAAGAGTTTCAAACTCACAGAAAAGCGTTTTAGCGAACTGGAAATAATTCCATGTTTCTTAGCTTGTGGGCACTAGGTTTCTTTGTGTATTTCAATGAAACTCTGAAAAAATGATTCTCTCATGTGCCCCTCAAGGCTCCCCAAGTTTGGTCATCAGACCATCAAGGGTGTTTTGTTTACAGTCTATTGGATGTTTACCCTGATTAGGCGAAAATGCCTGAAAACACCTGTGAGTTTAATTCTTAAATGGTTAATGCTAGAACTTTAAAAATGCAGAACAACACTTTAGTTCACAAGAGCACACTGTGCTTCTCTCCTGGTTCAAGTATCTCAAAGCTGAATCACTAGGTAGCAAAAGAGTATCAAACTCACAGAAAAGCATTGTAGACAAGTGGAAATAATTCCATGTTTCTTAGCTTGTGGGTACTAGGTTTCTTTGTGTATTTCAATGAAACTCTTACAAAATGAATCTCTCTTGTGCCCCTCATGGATCCCCAAATTTGTTCAATCCACAATCACGGGTTTTTTGTTTAGAGCCTATTGGATATTTACCCTGATTAGGCGAATTTCACTGAAAACGCCTGTTAGATTAATTCCTCAATGGTTAATGCTAGAACTTTGAAAATGCAGAAAAGCACTTCAGATGACAAGAGCACACTGTGCTTCGTTCCTGGTTCAAGTATCTCAAAGCTGAATCACTAGGTAACAAAAGAGTTTCAAACTCACAGAAAAGCGTTTTAGGGAACTGGAAATAATTCCAAGTTTCTTAGCTACTGGGCACTAGGTTTCTTTGTGTATTTCAATGAAACTCTGAAAAAAATGATTCTCTCATGTGCCCCTCAAGGCTCCCCAAGTGTGGTCATCCCACCATCAAGGGTGTTTTGTTTACAGTCTATTAGATGTTTACCCTGATTAGGCGAAAATGCCTGAAAACGCCTGTGAGTTTAATTCTTAAATGGTTAATGCTAGAACTTTCAAAACGCAGAAGAACACTTTAGTTCACAAGACCACTCTGTGCTTCTCTCCTGTTTCAAGTAACTCAAAGCTGAATCACTAGGTAGCAAAATACTTTCAAACTCACAGAAAAGCGTTTTAGACAACGGGAAATAATTCCATGTTTCTTAGCTTGTGGGTACTAGGTTTCTTTGTGTATTTCAATGAAACTCTGACAAAAAGATTCTCTCTTGTGCCCCTCATAGCTCCCCAAATTTGGTCAATCCACCATCACGGGTGTTTTGTTTAGAACCTATTGGATGTTTACCGTGATTAGGCGAATTTCACTGAAAAAGCCTGTAGTTTAATTCCTCAATGGTTAATGCTAGAATTTTGAAAATGCAGAAAAGCACTTCAGATCACAAGAGCACACTGTGCTCCTGTCCTGGTTCAAGTATCTCAAAGCTGAATCACTAGGTAGGAAAAAGAGTTTCAAACTCACAGAAAAGCGATTTAGCCAACGGGAAATAATTCCATGTTTCTTAGCTTCTGGGTAGTAGATTTCTTTGTGTATTTCAATGAAACTCTGACAAAAAGATTCTCTCTTGTGCCCCTCATAGCTCCCCAAATTTGGTCAATCCACCATCACGGGTGTTTTGTTTAGAGCCTATTGGATGTTTACCGTGATTAGGCGAATTTCACTGAAAACGCGTGTAGATTAATTCCTCAATGGTTTATGCTAGAACTTTGAAAATGCAGAAAAGCACTTCAGATCACAAGAGCACATTGTGCTTCGTTCCTGGTTCAAGTATCTCAAAGCTGAATCACTAGGTAACAAAAGAGTTTCAAACTCACAGAAAAGCGTTTTAGCGAACTGGAAATAATTCCATGTTTCTTAGCTTGTGGGCACTAGGTTTCTTTGTGTATTTCAATGAAACTCTGAAAAAATGATTCTCTCATGTGCCCCTCAAGGCTCCCCAAGTTTGGTCATCAGACCACGATCAAGGGTGTTTTGTTTACAGTCTATTGGATGTTTACCCTGATTAGGCGAAAATGCCTGAAAACACCTGTGAGTTTAATTCTTAAATGGTTAATGCTAGAACTTTAAAAATGCAGAACAACACTTTAGTTCACAAGAGCACACTGTGCTTCTCTCCTGGTTCAAGTATCTCAAAGCTGAATCACTAGGTAGCAAAAGAGTTTCAAACTCACAGAAAAGCATTGTAGACAAGTGGAAATAATTCCATGTTTCTTAGCTTGTGGGTACTAGGTTTCTTTGTGTATTTCAATGAAACTCTGGCAAAATGAATCTCTCTTGTGCCCCTCATGGATCCCCAAATTTGTTCAATCCACAATCACGGGTTTTTTGTTTAGAGCCTATTGGATATTTACCCTGATTAGGCGAATTTCACTGAAAACGCCTGTTAGATTAATTCCTCAATGGTTAATGCTAGAACTTTGAAAATGCAGAAAAGCACTTCAGATGACAAGAGCACACTGTGCTTCGTTCCTGGTTCAAGTATCTCAAAGCTGAATCACTAGGTAACAAAAGAGTTTCAAACTCACAGAAAAGCGTTTTAGGGAACTGGAAATAATTCCAAGTTTCTTAGCTACTGGGCACTAGGTTTCTTTGTGTATTTCAATGAAACTCTGAAAAAAATGATTCTCTCATGTGCCCCTCAAGGCTCCCCAAGTGTGGTCATCCCACCATCAAGGGTGTTTTGTTTACAGTCTATTAGATGTTTACCCTGATTAGGCGAAAATGCCTGAAAACGCCTGTGAGTTTAATTCTTAAATGGTTAATGCTAGAACTTTCAAAACGCAGAAGAACACTTTAGTTCACAAGAGCACCACTCTGTGCTTCTCTCCTGTTTCAAGTAACTCAAAGCTGAATCACTAGGTAGCAAAATACTTTCAAACTCACAGAAAAGCGTTTTAGACAACGGGAAATAATTCCATGTTTCTTAGCTTGTGGGTACTAGGTTTCTTTGTGTATTTCAATGAAACTCTGACAAAAAGATTCTCTCTTGTGCCCCTCATAGCTCCCCAAATTTGGTCAATCCACCATCACGGGTGTTTTGTTTAGAACCTATTGGATGTTTACCCTGATTAGGCGAATTTCACTGAAAAAGCCTGTAGTTTAATTCCTCAATGGTTAATGCTAGAACTTTGAAAATGCAGAAAAGCACTTCAGATCACAAGAGCACACTGTGCTCCTGTCCTGGTTCAAGTATCTCAAAGCTGAATCACTAGGTAGGAAAAGAGTTTCAAACTCACAGAAAAGCGATTTAGCCAACTGGAAATAATTCCATGTTTCTTAGCTTCTGGGTAGTAGATTTCTTTGTGTATTTCAATGAAACTCTGACAAAAAGATTCTCTCTTGTGCCCCTCATGGCTCCCAAATTTGGTCATCCCACGATCACGGGTTTTTTGTTTAGAGCCTATTGGATGTTTACCCTGATTAGGCGAATTTCACTGAAAACGCCTGTAGTTTAATTCCTCAATGGTTAATGATAGAACTTTGAAAATGCAGAAAAGCACTTCAGATCACAAGAGCACACTGTGCTTGTCCTGGTTCAAGTATCTCAAAGCTGAATCACTAGGTAGGAAAGAGTTTCAAACTCACAGAAAAACGTTTTAGCCAACGGGAAATAATTCCATGTTTCTTAGCTTCTGGGCACGAGATTTCTTTGTGTATTTCAATGAAACTCTGACAAAATGATTCTCTCTTGTGCCCCTCATGGCTCCCCAAATTTGGTTATCCCACGATCACGGGTTTTTTGTTTAGAGCCTATTGGATGTTTACCCTGATTAGGCGAATTTGCCTGAAAACGCCTGTGAGTTTAATTCTTAATGGTTAATGCTAGAACTTTGAAAATGCAGAAAACACTTTAGTTCACAAGAGCACACTGTGCTTCTGTCCTGGTTCAAGTATCTCAAAGCTGAATCACTAGGTAGCAAAAGACTTTCAAACTCACAGAAAAGCAATTTAGCCACGGGAAATAATTCCAAGTTTCTTAGCTTCTGGGTACTAGGTTTCTTTGTGTATTTCAATGAAACTCTGGCAAAATGATTCTCTCTTGTGCCCCTCATGGCTCCCCAAATTTGGTCATCCACCATCAAGGGTGTTTTGTTTAGAGCTATTGGATGTTTACACTGATTAGGCGAAAATTTCACTGAAAACGCCTGTGAGATTAATTCCTAAATGGTTAATGCTAGAACTTTGAAAAACGCAGAAAAGCACTTCACTTCACAAGAGCACACTGTGCTTCGTGTCCTGGTTCAAGTATCTCAAAGCTGAATCACTAGGTAGCAAAAGAGTTTCAAACTCACAGAAAAGCGTTTTAGCGAACTGGAAATAATTCCATGTTTCTTAGCTTCTGGGTACTAGGTTTCTTTGTGTATTTCAATGAAACTCTGAAAAAATGATTCTCTCATGTGCCCCTCAAAACTCCCCAAGTTTGGTCATCCTACCATCAAGGGTGTTTTGTTTACAGTCTATTAGGATGTTTACCCTGATTAGGCAAAAATGCCTGAAAACGCCTGTGAGTTTAATTCTTAAATGATTAATGCTAGAACTTTAAAAATGCAGAACAACACTTTAGTTCACAAGAGCACACTGTGCTTCTGTCCTGGTTCAAGTATCTCAAAGCTGAATCACTAGGTAGCAAAAGAATTTCAAACTCACAGAAAAGCGTTTTAGACAACTGGAAATAATTCCATGTTTCTTAGCTTGTGGGTACTAGGTTTCTTTGTGTATTTCAATGAAACTCTGACAAAATGATTCTCTCTTGTGCCCCTCATGGCTCCCCAAATTTGGTCAATCCCACCATCACGGGTTTTTTGTTTAGAGCCTATTGGATGTTTACCCTGATTAGGCGAATTTCACTGAAAACGCCTGTAGATTAATTCCTCAATGGTTAATGCTAGAACTTTGAAAATGCAGAAAAGCACTTCAGATCTCAAGAGCACACTGTGCTCCTGTCCTGGTTCAAGTATCTCAAATTTGAATCACTAGGTAACAAAAGAGTTTCAAACTCACAGAAAAGCGTTTTAGCCAACTGGAAATAATTCCATGTTTTTTAGCTTGTGGGTACTAGGTTTCTTTGTGTATTTCAATGAAACTCTGTGACAAAATGATTCCTCTCATGTGCCCCTCAAGGCTCCCCAAATTTGGTCATCCCACGATCACGGGTGTTTTTGTTTAGAGTCTATTGGATGTTTACCCTGATTAGGCGAAAATTTCACTGAAAACGCCTGTGAGTTTAATTCTCAAATGGTTAATGCTAGAACTTTGAAAATGCAGAAAAGCACTTGAGATTCACAAGAGCACACTGTGCTTCGTTCCTGGTTCAAGTATCTCAAAGCTGAATCACTAGGTAGCAAAATAGTTTCAAACTCACAGAAAAGCGTTTTAGACAACTGGAAATAATTCCATGTTTCTTAGCTTGTGGGCACTAGGTTTCTTTGTGTATTTCAATGAAACTCTGAAAAAAGATTCTCTCTTGTGCCCCTCATAGCTCCCCAAATTTGGTCAATCCCACCATCACGGGTGTTTTGTTTACAGTCTATTGGATGTTTACCGTGATTAGGCGAAAATGCACTGAAAACGCCTGTGAGTTTAATTCCTCAATGGTTAATGCTAGAACTTTGAAAATGCAGAAGAACACTTTAGATCACAAGAGCACACTGTGCTTCTCTCCTGTTTCAAGTATCTCAAAGCTGAATCACTAGGTAGCAAAAGAGTTTCAAACTCACAGAAAAGCGATTTTAGCCAACGGGAAATAATTCCATGTTTCTTAGCTTGTGGGTAGTAGGTTTCTTTGTGTATTTCAATGAAACTCTGACAAAATGATTCTCTCTTGTGCCCCTCATAGCTCCCCAAATTTGGTCAATCCACCATCACGGGTGTTTTGTTTAGAGCCTATTGGATGTTTACCCTGATTAGGCGAATTTCACTGAAAACGCGTGTAGATTAATTCCTCAATGGTTTATGCTAGAAACTTTGAAAATGCAGAAAAGCACTTCAGATCACAAGAACACATTGTGCTTCGTTCCTGGTTCAAGTATCTCAAAGCTGAATCACTAGGTAACAAAAGAGTTTCAAACTCACAGAAAAGCGTTTTAGCGAACTGGAAATAATTCCATGTTTCTTAGCTTCTGGGCACTAGGTTTCTTTGTGTATTTCAATGAAACTCTGAAAAAATGATTCTCTCTTGTGCCCCTCAAGGCTCCCCAAGTTTGGTCATCAGACCATCAAGGGTGTTTTGTTTACAGTCTATTGGATGTTTACCCTGATTAGGCGAAAATGCCTGAAAACGCCTGTGAGTTTAATTCTTAAATGGTTAATGCTAGAACTTTAAAAACGCAGAACAACACTTTAGTTCACAAGAGCACACTGTGCTCCTCTCCTGGTTCAAGTATCTCAAAGCTGAATCACTAGGTAGGAAAAGAGTTTCAAACTCACAGAAAAGCATTTAGCCAAGTGGAAATAATTCCATGTTTCTTAGCTTCTGGGTACTAGGTTTCTTTGTGTATTTCAATGAAACTCTTACAAAAAATGAATCTCTCTTGTGCCCCTCATGGCTCCCCAAATTTGGTCAATCCACCATCACGGGTTTTTTGTTTAGAGCCTATTGGATGTTTACCCTGATTAGGCGAATTTTCACTGAAAACGCCTGTAGATTTAATTCCTCAATGGTTAATGCTAGAACTTTGAAAATGCAGAAAAGCACTTCAGATCACAAGAGCACACTGTGCTTCTGTCCTGGTTCAAGTATCTCAAAGCTGAATCACTAGGTAACCAAAAGAGTTTCAAACTCACAGAAAAGCGTTTTAGCGAACTGGAAATAATTCCATGTTTCTTAGCTTTCTGGGCACTAGGTTTCTTTGTGTATTTCAATGAAAACTCTGAAAAAAAATGATTCTCTCTTGTGCCCCTCATGGCTCCCCAAATTTGGTCATCCCACCATCAAGGGTGTTTTGTTTACAGTCTATTGGATGTTTACCCTGATTAGGCGAAAATGCCTGAAAACGCCTGTGAGTTTAATTCTTAAATGGTTAATGCTAGAACTTTAAAAACGCAGAACAACACTTTAGTTCACAAGAGCACACTGTGCTTCTCTCCTGGTTCAAGTATCTCAAAGCTGAATCACTAGGTAGCAAAATACTTTCAAACTCACAGAAAAGCGTTTTAGACAACTGGAAATAATTCCATGTTTCTTAGCTTCTGGGTACTAGGTTTCTTTGTGTATTTCAATGAAACTCTGACAAAATGATTCTCTCTTGTGCCCCTCATGGCTCCCCAAATTTGGTCAATCCACCATCACGGGTGTTTTTGTTTAGAGCCTATTGGATGTTTACCGTGATTAGGCGAAATTTCACTGAAAAGCTCCTGTAGTTTAATTCCTCAATGGTTAATGTTAGAACTTTGAAAATGCAGAAAAGCACTTCAGATCACAAGAGCACACTGTGCTCCTGTCCTGGTTCAAGTATCTCAAAGCTGAATCACTAGGTAGCAAAAGAGTTTCAAACTCACAGAAAAGCGATTTAGCGAACGGGAAATAATTCCATGTTTCTTAGCTTCTGGGTACGAGATTTCTTTGTGTATTTCAATGAAACTCTGACAAAATGATTCTCTCTTGTGCCCCTCATGGCTCCCCAAATTTGGTCATCCCACGATCACGGGTTTTTTTGTTTAGAGCCTATTGGATGTTTACCGTGATTAGGCGAATTTCACTGAAAACGCCTGTAGTTTAATTCCTCAATGGTTAATGCTAGAACTTTGAAAATGCAGAAAAGCACTTCAGATCACAAGAGCACACTGTGCTCCTGTTCTGGTTCAAGTATCTCAAAGCTGAATCACTAGGTAACAAAAGAGTTTCAAACTCACAGAAAAGCGTTTTAGCGATATGGAAATAATTCCATGTTTCTTAGCTTCTGGGCACTAGGTTTCTTTGTGTATTTCAATGAAACTCTGGCAAAATGATTCTCTCTTGTGCACCCTCATGGCTCCCCATGTTTGGTCATCCCACCATCAAGGGTGTTTTGTTTACAGTCTATTGGATGTTTACCCTGATTAGGCGAAAAATGCCTGAAAACGCCTCTGAGTTTAATTCTTAAATGGTTAATGCTAGAACTTTAAAAACGCAGAACAACACTTTAGTTCACAAGAGCACACTGTGCTTCTGTCCTGGTTCAACTATCTCAAAGCTGAATCACTAGGTAGCAAAAGAGTTTCAAACTCACAGAAAAGCGTTTTAGCCAGCTGGAAATAATTCCATGTTTCTTAGCTTCTGGGTACTAGGTTTCCTTGTGTATTTCAATGAAACTCTGAAAAAATGATTCTCTCATGTGCCCCTCAAAACTCCCCAAGTTTGGTCAATCCCACCATCAAGGGTGTTTTGTTTACAGTCTATTAGATGTTTACCCTGATTAGGCAAAAATGCCTGAAAACGCCTGTGAGTTTAATTCTTAAATGGTTAATGCTAGAACTTTAAAAACGCAGAAAACACTTTAGATCACAAGAGCACACTGTGCTTCTGTCCTGGTTCAAGTATCTCAAAGCTGAATCACTAGGTAGCAAAAGAGTTTCAAACTCACAGAAAAGCGTTTTAGCCAACTGGAAATAATTCCATGTTTCTTAGCTTCTGGGTACTAGGTTTCTTTGTGTATTTCAATGAAACTCTGACAAAATGATTCTCTCTAGTGCCCCTCATGGCTCCCCAAATTTGGTCATCCCACCATCACGGGTTTTTTGTTTAGAGCCTATTGGATGTTTTACCCTGATTAGGCGAATTTCACTGAAAACGCCTGTAGTTTAATTCCTCAATGGTTAATGCTAGAACTTTAAAAATGCAGAAAAAAACACTTCAGTCACAAAAGCACACTGTGCTTCTGTCCTAGTTCAAGTATCTCAAAGCTGAATCACTAGGTAGCAAAAGAGTTTCAAACTCACAGAAAAGCAATTTTGCCAACTGGATATAATTCCATGTTTTTTAGCTTGTGGGTACTAGGTTTCTTTGTGTATTTCAATGAAACTCTGACAAAATGATTCTCCCTCTTGTGCCCCTCATGGCTCCCCAAATTGGTCATCCCACATCACGGGTTTTTTGTTTAGAGCCTATTGGATGTTTACCCTGATTAGGCGAATTTCACTGAAAACGCCTGTAGTTTAATTCCTCAATGGTTAATGCTAGAACTTTAAAAATGCAGAACAACACTTTAGTTCACAAGAGCACACTGTGCTCTGTCCTGGTTCAAGTATCTCAAAGCTGAATCACTAGGTAGCAAAAGAGTTTCAAACTCACAGAAAAAGCGTTTTAGCCAACTGGAAATTAATTCCATGTTTCTTAGCTTCTGGGTACTAGGTTTCTTTGTGTATTTCAATGAAACTCTGACAAAATGATTCTCTCTTGTGCCCCTCATGGCTCCCCAAATTTGGTCATCCCACCATCACGGGTTTTTTGTTTAGAGCCTATTGGATGTTTACCCTGATTAGGCGAATTTCACTGAAAACGCCTGTAGTTTAATTCCTCAATGGTTAATGCTAGAACTTTGAAAATGCAGAAAAGCACTTCAGATCACAAGAGCACACTGTGCTTCTTTCCTGGTTCAAGTATCTCAAAGCTGAATCACTAGGTAGCAAAAGAGTTTCAAACTCACAGAAAAGCAATTTTAGAGAACTGGAAATAATTCCATTTTCTTAGCTTCTGGTTACTAGGTTTCTTTTGTGTATTTCAATGAAACTCTGAAAAAATGATTCTCTCATGTGCTCCTCAAGGCTCCCCAAGTTTGGTCATCCCACCATCAAGGGTGTTTTGTTTA
>JAKELJ010000035.1:75883-109893 GCA_025594165.1 Tamias sibiricus | reverse complement strand
TCTGAACAAATGATTCTCTCATGTGACCCTCAAGGCTCCCCAAGTTTGGTCATCCCATCATCAAGGGTGTTTTGTTTACAGTCTAATTGGATGTTTACCCTGATTAGGCGAGAATGCCTGAAAAGCCTCTGAGTTTAATTCTTAAATGGTTAATGCTAGAACTTTAAAAACGCAGAACAACACTTTAGTTCACAAGAGCACACTGTGCTTCTGTCCTGGTTCAAGTATCTCAAAGCTGAATCACTAGGTAGCAAAAGAGTTTCAAACTCACTAGAAAAGCGTTTTAGCCAACTGGAAATAACTTCCATGTTTCTTAGCTTGTGGGTACTTGTTTTCTTTCTGTATTTCAATGAAACTCTGACAAAATGATTCTCTCTTGTGCCCCTCATGGCCTCCCCAAATTTGGTCAATCCACCATAACGGGTTTTTTGTTTAGAAGCCTATTGGATGTTTACCCTGATTAGGCGAATTTTCACTGAAAACGCCTGTAGTTCAATTCCTCAATGGTTGATACTAGAACTTTGAAAATGCAGAAAAGCACTTCAGATCACAAGAGCCATTGTGCTTCTTATCTGGATCTAGAATCTCAAAGCTGAATCACTAGGTAACAAAAGAGTTTTTTTTCAAACTCAGAGAAAAGCGTTTTAGCGAACTGGAAATAATTCCATGTCTCTTAGCTTCCTGGGCACTAGGTTTCTTTGTGTATTTCAATGAAACTCTGAAAAAATGATTCTCTCATGTGCCCCTCAAGGCTCCCCACGTTTGGTCATTTCAAAATCAAGGGTATTATTGTTTACAGTCTATTGGATGTTTACCCTGATTAGGCGAAAATGCCTGAAAACGCCTGTGAGTTTAATGCTTAAATGGTTAAAGTGCTAGAATGTTAAAAATCCAGAACAACACTTTAGTTCACAAAGAGCACACTGTGCTTCTGTCCTCGTTCAAGTATCTCAAAGCTGAATCACTAGGTAGCAAAAAGAGTTTCAAACTCACAGAAAAGCGTTTTAGCCAAATGGAAATAATTCCATGTTTCTTAGCTTCTGGGTACTAGGTTTCTTTGTGTATTTCAATGATACAATGACAAAATGATTCTCTCTTGTGCCCCTCATGGCTCCCCAAATGTGGTCAATTCACCATCAAGGGTTTTTTCTTTAGAGCCTATTGGATGTTTTACCCTGATTAGGCGAATTTCACTGAAAACGTCTGTAGTTTAATTCCTCAATGGTTAATGCTAGAACTTTGGTAATGCAGAAAAGCACTTCAGATCACAAGAGCACACTGTGCTTTTGTCCTGGTTCAATATCTCAAAGCTGAATCACTAGGTAGCAAAAGAGTTTCAAACTCACAGAAAAGCGTTTTAGCGAACGTGGAAGTAATTCCATGTTTCTTAACATCTGGGTACTAGGTTTCTTTGTGTATTTCAATGAAACTCTGACAAAATGATTCTCTCTTGTGCCCCTCAGGGCTCCCCAAATTTGGTCATCCCACGATCAACGGGTTTTTTGTTTAGAGCCTATTGATTTTTACCCTGATTAGAAACGAATTTCATTGAAAACGCCTGTAGTTTAATTCCTCAATGGTTAATGCTAGAACTTTGACAATGCAGAAAAGCACTTCAGATCACAAGAGCTCACTGTGCTTCTTTTCTGGTTCTAGAATCTCAAAGCTGAATCACTAGGTAACAAAAGAGTTTCAAACTCACAGAAAAGCTTTTTAGCGAACTGGAAATAATTCCATGTCTCTTAGCTTCTGGGCACTAGGTTTCTTTGTGTATATTCAATGAAACTCTGAAAAAATGATTCTCTCATGTGCCCCTCAAGGCTCCCCAAGTTTGGTCATTTCACAATCAAGGGTGTTTTGTTTATAGTCTATTGGATGTTTACCCTGATTAGGCGAAAATGCCTGAAAACGCCTGTGAGTTTAATTCTTAAATGGTTAATGCTAGAACTTGAAAATGCAGAACAACACTTTAGTTCACAAGAGCACACTGTGCTTCTGTCCTGGTTCAAGTATCTCAAAAGCTGAATCACTAGGTAGCAAAAGAGTTTCAAACTCACAGAAAAGCGTTTTTGCCCAACTGGAAATAATTCCATGTTTCTTAGCTTCCTGGGCACTAGGTTTCTTTGTGTATTTCAATGATACTCAGACAAAATGATTCTCTCTTGTGCCCCTCATGGCTCCCCAAATGTGGTCAATTCACCATCACGGGTTTTTTCTTTAGAGCCTATTGGATGTTTACCCTGATTAGGCAAATTTCACTGAAAACGCCTGTAGTTTAATTCCTCAATGGTTAATGCTAGAAGTTTGGTAATGCAGAAAAGCACTCCAGATCACAAGAGCACACTGTGCTTTTGTCCTGGTTCAATATCTCAAAGCTGAATCACTAGGTAGCAAAAGAGTTTCAAACTCACAGAAAAGCGTTTTAGGGAACTGGAAATAATTCCATGTTTCTTAGCTTCTGGGCACTAGGTTTCTTTGTGTATTTCAATGAAACTCTGAAAAAATGATTCTCTCATGTGCCCCTCAAGGCTCCCCAAGTTTGGTCATTTCAAAATCAAGGGTATTTTGTTTACAGTCTATTGGATGTTTACCCTGATTAGGCGAAAATGCCTGAAAACGCCTGTGAGTTTAATTCTTAAATGGTTAATGCTAGAATGTTAAAAATCCAGAACAACACTTTAGTTCACAAGAGCACACTGTGCTTCTGTCCTCGTTCAAGTATCTCAAAGCTGAATCACTAGGTAGCAAAAGAGTTTCAAACTCACAGAAAAGCGTTTTAGCCAAATGGAAATAATTCCATGTTTCTTAGCTTCTGGTACTAGGTTTCTTTGTGTATTTCAATGATACAATGACAAAATGATTCTCTCTTGTGCCCCTCATGGCTCCCCAAATGTGGTCAATTCACCATCACGGGTTTTTTCTTTAGAGCCTATTGGATGTTTACCCTGATTAGGCGAATTTCACTGAAAACGTCTGTAGTTTAATTCCTCAATGGTTTAATGCTAGAACTTTGGTAATGCAGAAAAGCACTCCAGATCACAAGAGCACACTGTGCTTTTGTCCTGGTTCAATATCTCAAAGCTGAATCACAAACTAGGTAGCAAAAGAGTTTTCAAACTCACAGAAAAGCGTTTTAGCGAACTGGAAGTAATTCCATGTTTCTTAACAAGGTTTTCTTTGTGTATTTCAATGAAACTCTGACAAAATGATTCTCTCTTGTGCCCCTCAGGGCTCCCCAAATTTGGTCATCCCACGATCACGGGTTTTTTGTTTAGAGCCTATTGTATTTTTTTTACCCTGATTAGGCGCATTTCATTGAAAACGCCTGTAGTTTAATTCCTCAATGGTTAATGCTAGAACTTTGACAATGCAGAAAAGCACTTCAGATCACAAGAGCTCACTGTGCTTCTTTTCTGGTTCTAGAATCTCAAAGCTGAATCACTAGGTAACAAAAGAGTTTCAAACTCACAGAAAAGCTTTTTTTAGCGAACTGGAAATAATTCCATGTCTCTTAGCTTCTGGGCACTAGGTTTATTTGTGTATTTCAATGAAACTCTGAAAAAATGATTCTCTCATGTGCCCCTCAAGGCTCCCCAAGTTTGGTCATTTCACAATCAAGGGTGTTTTGTTTATAGTCTATTGGATGTTTACCCTGATTAGGCGAAAATGCCTGAAAACGCCTGTGAGTTTAATTCTTAAATGGTTAATGCTAGAACTTTGAAAATGCAAGAACAACACTTTAGTTCACAAGAGCACACTGTGCTTCTGTCCTGGTTCAAGTATCTCAAAGCTGAATCACTAGGTAGCAAAAGAGTTTCAAACTCACAGAAAAGCGTTTTTGCCAACTGGAAATAATTCCATGTTTCTTAGCTTCTGGGCACTAGGTTTCTTTGTGTATTTCAATGATACTCAGACAAAATGATTCTCTCTTGTGCCCCTCATGGCTCCCCAAATGTGGTCAATTCACCATCACGGGTTTTTTCTTTAGAGCCTATTGGATGTTTACCCTGATTCGGCAAATTTCACTGAAAACGCCTGTAGTTTAATTCCTCAATGGTTAATGCTAGAACTTTTGGTAATGCAGAAAAGCACTCCAGATCACAAGAGCACACTGTGCTTTTGTCCTGGTTTCAATATCTCAAAGCTGAATCACTAGGTAGCAAAAGAGTTTCAAACTCACAGAAAAGCGTTTTAGGGAACTGGAAATAATTCCATGTTTCTTAAGCTTCTGGGCACTAGGTTTCTTTGTGTATTTCAATGAAACTCTGAAAAAATGATTCTCTCATGTGCCCCTCAAGGCTCCCCAAGTTTGGTCATTTCAAAATCAAGGGTATTTTGTTTTACAGTCTATTGGATGTTTACCCTGATTAGGCGAAAATGCCTGAAAACGCCTGTGAGTTTAATTCTTAAATGGTTAATGCTAGAATGTTAAAAATCCAGACAACACTTTAGTTCACAAGAGCACACTGTGCTTCTGTCCTCGTTCAAGTATCTCAAAGCTGAATCACTAGGTAGCAAAAGAGTTTCAAACTCACAGAAAAGCGTTTTAGCCAAATGGAAATAATTCCATGTTTCTTAGCTTCTGGGTACTAGGTTTCTTTGTTGTGTATTTCAATGATACAATGACAAAATGATTCTCTCTTGTGCCCCTCATGGCTCCCCAAATGTGGTCAATTCACCATCACGGGTTTTTTCTTTAGAGCCTATTGGATGTTTACCCTGATTAGGCGAATTTCACTGAAAACGTCTGTAGTTTTAATTCCTCAATGGTTAATGCTAGAACTTTGGTAATGCAGAAAAGCACTCCAGATCACAAGAGCACACTGTGCTTTTGTCCTGGTTCAATATCTCAAAGCTGAATCACTAGGTATCAAAAGAGTTTCAAACTCACAGAAAAGCGTTTTAGCGAACTGGAAGTAATTCCATGTTTCTTAACAAGGTTTCTTTTGTGTATTTCAATGAAACTCTGACAAAATGATTCTCTCTTGTGCCCCTCAGGGCTCCCCAAATTTGGTCATCCCCACGATCACGGGTTTTTTTGTTTAGAGCCTATTGGATTTTTAACCCTGATTAGGCGAATTTCATTGAAAACGCCTGTAGTTTAATTCCTCAATGGTTAATGCTAGAACTTTGACAATGCAGAAAAGCACTTCAGATCACAAGAGCTCACTGTGCTTCTTTTCTGGTTCTAGAATCTCAAAGCTGAATCACTAGGTAACAAAAGAGTTTCAAACTCACAGAAAAGCTTTTTAGCGAACTGGAAATAATTCCATGTCTCTTAGCTTCTGGGCACTAGGTTTCTTTGTGTATTTCAATGAAACTCTCTGAAAAAATGATTCTCTCATGTGCCCCTCAAGGCTCCCCAAGTTTGGTCATTTCACAATCAAGGTGTTTTGTTTATAGTCTATTGGATGTTTACCCTGATTAGGCGAAAATGCCTGAAAACGCCTGTGAGTTTAATTCTTAAATGGTTAATGCTAGAACTTTGAAAATGCAGAACAACACTTTAGTTCACAAGAGCACACTGTGCTTCTGTCCTGGTTCAAGTATCTCAAAGCTGAATCACTAGGTAGCAAAAGAGTTTCAAACTCACAGAAAAGCGTTTTTTTGCCAACTGGAAATAATTCCATGTTTCTTAGCTTCTGGGCACTAGGTTTCTTTGTGTATTTCAATGATACTCAGACAAAATGATTCTCTCTTGTGCCCCTCATGGCTCCCCAAATGTGGTCAATTCACCATCACGGGTTTTTTCTTTAGAGCCTATTGGATGTTTACCCTGATTAGGCAAATTTCACTGAAAACGCCTGTAGTTTAATTCCTCAATGGTTAATGCTAGAACTTTGGTAATGCAGAAAAGCACTCCAGATCACAAGAGCACACTGTGCTTTTGTCCTGGTTCAATATCTCAAAGCTGAATCACTAGGTAGCAAAAGAGTTTCAAACTCACAGAAAAGCGTTTTAGGGAACTGGAAATAATTCCATGTTTCTTAGCTTCTGGGCACTAGGTTTCTTTGTGTATTTCAATGAAACTCTGAAAAAATGATTCTCTCATGTGCCCCTCAAGGCTCCCCAAGTTTGGTCATTTCAAAATCAAGGGTATTTTGTTTACAGTCTATTGGATGTTTACCCTGATTAGGCGAAAATGCCTGAAAACGCCTGTGAGTTTAATTCTTAAATGGTTAATGCTAGAATGTTAAAAATCCAGAACAACACTTTAGTTCACAAGAGCACACTGTGCTTCTGTCCTCGTTCAAGTATCTCAAAGCTGAATCACTAGGTAGCAAAAGAGTTTCAAACTCACAGAAAAGCGTTTTAGCCAAATGGAAATAATTCCATGTTTCTTTAGCTTCTGGGTACTAGGTTTCTTTGTGTATTTCAATGATACAATGACAAAATGATTCTCTCTTGTGCCCCTCATGGCTCCCCAAATGTGGTCAATTCACCATTACGGGTTTTTTCTTTAGAGCCTATTGGATGTTTACCCTGATTAGGCGAATTTCACTGAAAACGTCTGTAGTTTAATTCCTCAATGGTTAATGCTAGAACTTTGGTAATGCAGAAAAGCACTCCAGATCACAAGAGCACACTGTGCTTTTGTCCTGGTTCAATATCTCAAAGCTGAATCACTAGGTAGCAAAAGAGTTTCAAACTCACAGAAAAGCGTTTTAGCGAACTGGAAGTAATTCCATGTTTCTTAACATCTGGGTACTAGGTTTCTTTGTGTATTTCAATGAAACTCTGACAAAATGATTCTCTCTTGTGCCCCTCAGGGCTCCCCAAATTTGGTCATCCCACGATCACGGGTTTTTTGTTTAGAGCCTATTGGATTTTTACCCTGATTAGACGAATTTCATTGAAAACGCCTGTAGTTTAATTCCTCAATGGTTAATGCTAGAACTTTGACAATGCAGAAAAGCACTTCAGATCACAAGAGCTCACTGTGCTTCTTTTCTGGTTCTAGAATCTCAAAGCTGAATCACTAGGTAACAAAAGAGTTTGAAACTCACAGAAAAGCTTTTTAGCGAACTGGAAATAATTCCATGTCTCTTAGCTTCTGGGCACTAGGTTTCTTTGTGTATTTCAATGAAACTCTGAAAAAATGATTCTCTCATGTGCCCCTCAAGGCTCCCCAAGTTTGGTCATTTCACAATCAAGGGTGTTTTGTTTATAGTCTATTGGATGTTTACCCTGATTAGGCGAAAATGCCTGAAAACGCCTGTGAGTTTAATTCTTAAATGGTTAATGCTAGAACTTTGAAAATGCAGAACAACACTTTAGTTCACAAGAGCACACTGTGCTTCTGTCCTGGTTCAAGTATCTCAAAGCTGAATCACTAGGTAGCAAAAGAGTTTCAAACTCACAGAAAAGCGTTTTTGCCAACTGGAAATAATTCCATGTTTCTTAGCTTCTGGGCACTAGGTTTCTTTGTGTATTTCAATGATACTCAGACAAAATGATTCTCTCTTGTGCCCCTCATGGCACCCCAAATGTGGTCAATTCACCAGAACGGGTTTTTTCTTTAGAGCCTATTGGATGTTTACCCTGATTAGGCAAATTTCACTGAAAACGCCTGTAGTTTAATTCCTCAATGGTTAATGCTAGAAGTTTGGTAATGCAGAAAAAGCACTCCAGATCACAAGAGCACACTGTGCTTTTGTCCTGGTTCAATATCTCAAAGCTGAATCACTAGGTAGCAAAAGAGTTTCAAACTCACAGAAAAGCGTTTTAGGGAACTGGAAATAATTCCATGTTTCTTAGCTTCTGGGCACTAGGTTTCTTTGTGTATTTCAATGAAACTCTGAAAAAATGATTCTCTCATGTGCCCCTCAAGGCTCCCCAAGTTTGGTCATTTCAAAATCAAGGGTATTTTGTTTACAGTCTATTGGATGTTTACCCTGATTAGGCGAAAATGCCTGAAAACGCCTGTGAGTTTAATTCTTAAATGGTTAATGCTAGAATGTTAAAAATCCAGAACAACACTTTAGTTCACAAGAGCACACTGTGCTTCTGTCCTCGTTCAAGTATCTCAAAGCTGAATCACTAGGTAGCAAAAGAGTTTCAAACTCACAGAAAAGCGTTTTAGCCAAATGGAAATAATTCCATGTTTCTTAGCTTCTGGGTACTAGGTTTCTTTGTGTATTTCAATGATACAATGACAAAATGATTCTCTCTTGTGCCCCTCATGGCTCCCCAAATGTGGTCAATTCACCATCACGGGTTTTTTCTTTAGAGCCTATTGGATGTTTACCCTGATTAGGCGAATTTCACTGAAAACGTCTGTAGTTTAATTCCTCAATGGTTAATGCTAGAACTTTGGTAATGCAGAAAAGCACTCCAGATCACAAGAGCACACTGTGCTTTTGTCCTGGTTCAATATCTCAAAGCTGAATCACTAGGTAGCAAAAGAGTTTCAAACTCACAGAAAAGCGTTTTTAGCGAACTGGAAGTAATTCCATGTTTCTTAACATCTGGGTACTAGGTTTCTTTGTGTATTTCAATGAAACTCTGACAAAATGATTCTCTCTTGTGCCCCTCAGGGCTCCCCAAATTTGGTCATCCCACGATCACGGGTTTTTTTGTTTAGAGCCTATTGGATTTTTACCCTGATTAGGCGAATTTCATTGAAAACGCCTGTAGTTTAATTCCTCAATGGTTAATGCTAGAACTTTGACAATGCAGAAAAGCACTTCAGATCACAAGAGCTCACTGTGCTTCTTTTCTGGTTCTAGAATCTCAAAGCTGAATCACTAGGTAACAAAAGAGTTTCAAACTCACAGAAAAGCTTTTTAGCGAACTGGAAATAATTCCATGTCTCTTAGCTTCTGGGCACTAGGTTTCTTTGTGTATTTCAATGAAACTCTGAAAAAAATGATTCTCTCATGTGCCCCTCAAGGCTCCCCAAGTTTGGTCATTTCACAATCAAGGGTGTTTTGTTTATAGTCTATTGGATGTTTACCCTGATTAGGCGAAAATGCCTGAAAACGCCTGTGAGTTTAATTCTTAAATGGTTAATGCTAGAACTTTGAAAATGCAGAACAACACTTTAGTTCACAAGAGCACACTGTGCTTCTGTCCTGGTTCAAGTATCTCAAAGCTGAATCACTAGGTAGCAAAAGAGTTTCAAACTCACAGAAAAGCGTTTTTGCCAACTGGAAATAATTCCATGTTTCTTAGCTTCTGGCACTAGGTTTCTTTGTGTATTTCAATCATACTCTGACAAAAATGATTCTCTCTTGTGCTCCTCATGGCTCCCCAAATGTGGTCAATTCACCATCACGGGTTTTTTCTTTAGAGCCTATTGGATGTTTACCCTGATTAGGCGAATTTCACTGAAAACGCCTGTAGTTTAATTCCTCAATGGTTAAGGCTAGAACTTTGTAATGCAGAAAAGCAGTCCAGATCACAAGAGCACACTGTGCTTTTGTCCTGGTTCAATATCTCAAAGCTGAATCACTACGTAGCAAAAGAGTTTCAAACTCACAGAAAAGCGTTTTAAGCGAACTGGAAATAATTCCATGTTTCTTAGCTTCTGGGCACTAGGTTTCTTTGTGTATTTCAATGAAACTCTGAACAAATGATTCTCTCATGTGCCCCTCAAGGCTCCCCAAGTTTGGTCATCCCATCATCAAGGGTGTTTTGTTTACAGTCTATTGGATGTTTATTCTGATTAGGCGAGAATGCCTGAAAACGCCTCTGAGTTTAATTCTTAAATGGTTAATGCTAGAACTTTAAAAACGCAGAACAACACTTTAGTTCACAAGAGCACACTGTGCTTCTGTCCTGGTTCAAGTATCTCAAAGCTGAATCACTAGGTAGCAAAAGAGTTTCAAACTCACAGAAAAGCGTTTTAGCCAACTGGAAATACTTCCATATTTCTTTGCTTGTGGGTACTAGTTTCTTTGTGTATTTCAATGAAACTCTGACAAAATGATTCTCTCTTGTGCCCCTCATGGCTCCCCAAATTTGGTCAATCCACCATAACGGATTTTTTTGTTTAGAGCCTATTGGACGTTTACCCTGATTAGGCGAATTTCACTGAAAACGCCTGTAGTTCAATTCCTCAATGGTTAATGCTAGAACGTTGAAAATGCAGAAAAGCACTTCAGATCACAAGAGCACACTGTGCTCCTTTCCTGGTTCAAGTATCTCAAAGCTGAATCACTAGGTAGCAAAAGAGTTTCAAACTCACAGAAAAGCGATTTAGCCAACTGGAAATAATTCCATGTTTCTTAGCTTGTCGGTACTAGTTTTCTCTGTGTATTTCAATGAATCTCTGACAAAATGATTCTCTCTTGTGCCCCTCATGGCTCCCCAAATTTGGTCATCCCACGATCAAGGGTTTTTTGTTGAGAGCCTATTGGATGTTTTACCCTGATTAGGCGAATTTCACTGAAAACGCCTGTAGTTTAATTCCTCAATGGTTAATGCTAGAACTTTGAAAATGCAGAAAAGCACTTCAGATCACAAGAGCTCATTGTGCTTCTTTTCTGGATCTAGAATCTCAAAGCTGAATCACTAGGTAACAAAAGAGTTTCAAACTCAGAGAAAAGCGTTTTAGCGAACTGGAAATAATTCCATGTTTCTTAGCTTCTGGGCACTAGGTTTCTTTGTGTATTTCAATGAAACTCTGAAAAAATGATTCTCTCATGTGCCCCTCAAGGCTCCCCAAGTTTGGTCATTTCAAAATCAAGGGTGTTTTGTTTACAGTCTATTGGATGTTTACCCTGATTAGGCGAAAATGCCTGAAAACGCCTGTGAGTTTAATTCTTAAATGGTTAATGCTAGAACGTTAAAAATGCAGAACAACACTTTAGTTCACAAGAGCACACTGTGCTTCTGTCCTCGTTCAAGTATCTCAAAGCTGAATGACTAGGTAGCAAAAGAGTTTCAAACTCACAGAAAAGCGTTTTAGCCAAATGGAAATAATTCCATGTTTCTTAGCTTCTGGGTACTAGGTTTCTTTGTGTATTTCAATGATACTCTGAAAAAATGATTCTCTCTTGTGCCCCTCATGGCTCCCCAAATGTGGTCAATTCACCACCACGGGTTTTTTGTTTAGAGCCTATTGGATGTTTACCCTGATTAGGCGAATTTCACTGCAAACGCCTGTAGTTTAATTCCTCAATGGTTAATGCTAGAACTTTGGTAATGCAGAAAAGTACTCCAGATCACAAGAGCACACTGTGCTTCTGTCCTGGTTCAATATCTCAAAGCTGAATCACTAGTAGCAAAAGAGTTTCAAACTCACAGAAAAGCGTTTTAGCGAACTGGAAATAATTCCATGTTTCTTAGCTTCTGGGCACTAGGTTTCTTTGTGTATTTCAATGAAACTCTGAAAAAATGATTCTCTCATGTGCCCCTCACGGCTCCCCACATTTGGTCATCCCACCATCAAGGGTGTTTTGTTTACAGTCTTTTGGATGTTTACCCTGATTAGGCGAAAATGCGTCAAAACGCGTCTGAGTTTAATTCTTAAATGGTTAGTGCTAGAACTTTAAAAACGCAGAACAAAACTTTAGTTCACAAGAGCACACTGTGCTTCTGTCCTGGTTCAAGTATCTCAAAGCTGAATCACTAGGTAGCAAAAGAGTTTCAAACTCACAGAAAAGCGTTTTAGCCAACTGGAAATACTTCCATGTTTCTTAGCTTGTGGGTACTAGGTTTCTTTGTGTATTTACATGAAACTATGACAAAATGATTCTGTCTTGTGCCCCTCATGGCTCCCCAAATTTGGTCAATCCATCATCATGGGTTTTTTGTTTCGAGCCTATTGGATGTTTACCCTGATTAGGCGAATTTCACTGAAAACGCCTATAGTTTAATTCCTCAATGGTTAAGGATAGAACTTTGAAAATGCAGAAAAGCACTTCAGATCACAAGAGCACACTGTTCTCCTGTCCTGGTTCAAGTATCTCAAAGCTGAATCACTAGGTAGCAAAAGAGTTTAAACTCACAGAAAAGCGATTTAGCCAACTGGAAATAATTCCATGTTTCTTAGCTTTTGGGTACTAGGTTTCTTTGTGTATTTCAATGAAACTCTGATAAAAATGATTCTCTCTTGTGCCCCTCATGGCTCCCCAAATTTGGTCATCCCACGATCACGGGTTTGTTGTTTAGAGCCTATTGGATATTTACCCTGATTAGGCGAACTTCACTGAAAACGCCTGTAGTTTAATTCCTCAATGGTTAATGCTAGAACTTTGAAAATGCAAAAAAGCACTTCAGATCACAAGAGTTCACTGTGCTTCTTTTCTGGATCTAGAATCTCAAAGCTGAATCACTAGGTAACAAAAGAGTTTCAAACTCACAGAAAAGCGTTTTAGCGAACTGGAAATAATTCCATGTTTCTTAGCTTCTGGGCACTAGGTTTCTTTGTGTATTTCAATGATACTCAGACAAAATGATTCTCTCTTGTGCCCCTCATGGCTCCCCAAATGTGGTCAATTCACCATCACGGGTTTTTTCTTTAGAGCCTATTGGATGTTTACCCTGATTAGGCAAATTTCACTGAAAACGCCTGTAGTTTAATTCCTCAATGGTTAATGCTAGAAGTTTGGTAATGCAGAAAAGCACTCCAGATCACAAGAGCACACTGTGCTTTTGTCCTGGTTCAATATCTCAAAGCTGAATCACTAGGTAGCAAAAGAGTTTCAAACTCACAGAAAAGCGTTTTAGGGAACTGGAAATAATTCCATGTTTCTTAGCTTCTGGGCACTAGGTTTCTTTGTGTATTTCAATGAAACTCTGAAAAAATGATTCTCTCATGTGCCCCTCAAGGCTCCCCAAGTTTGGTCATTTCAAAATCAAGGGTATTTTGTTTACAGTCTATTGGATGTTTACCCTGATTAGGCGAAAATGCCTGAAAACGCCTGTGAGTTTAATTCTTAAATGGTTAATGCTAGAATATTAAAAATCCAGAACAACACTTTAGTTCACAAGAGCACACTGTGCTTCTGTCCTCGTTCAAGTATCTCAAAGCTGAATCACTAGGTAGCAAAAGAGTTTCAAACTCACAGAAAAGCGTTTTAGCCAAATGGAAATAATTCCATGTTTCTTAGCTTCTGGGTACTAGGTTTCTTTGTGTATTTCAATGATACAATGACAAAATGATTCTCTCTTGTGCCCCTCATGGCTACCCAAATGTGGTCAATTCACCATCACGGGTTTTTTCTTTAGAGCCTATTGGATGTTTACCCTGATTAGGCGAATTTCACTGAAAACGTCTGTAGTTTAATTCCTCAATGGTTAATGCTAGAGAACTTTGGTAATGCAGAAAAGCACTCCAGATCACAAGAGCACACTGTGCTTTTGTCCTGGTTCAATATCTCAAAGCTGAATCACTAGGTAGCAAAAGAGTTTCAAACTCACAGAAAAGCGTTTTAGCGAACTGGAAGTAATTCCATGTTTCTTAACATCTGGGTACTAGGTTTCTTTGTGTATTTCAATGAAACTCTGACAAAATGATTCTCTCTTGTGCCCCTCAGGGCTCCCCAAATTTGGTCATCCCACGATCACGGGTTTTTTGTTTAGAGCCTATTGGATTTTTACCCTGATTAGGCGAATTTCATTGAAAACGCCTGTAGTTTAATTCCTCAATGGTTAATGCTAGAACTTTGACAATGCAGAAAAGCACTTCAGATCACAAGAGCTCACTGTGCTTCTTTTCTGGTTCTAGAATCTCAAAGCTGAATCACTAGGTAACAAAAGAGTTTCAAACTCACAGAAAAGCTTTTTAGCGAACTGGAAATAATTCCATGTCTCTTAGCTTCTGGGCACTAGGTTTCTTTGTGTATTTCAATGAAACTCTGAAAAAATGATTCTCTCATGTGCCCCTCAAGGCTCCCCAAGTTTGGTCATTTCACAATCAAGGGTGTTTTGTTTATAGTCTATTGGATGTTTACCCTGATTAGGCGAAAATGCCTGAAAACGCCTGTGAGTTTAATTCTTAAATGGTTAATGCTAGAACTTTGAAAATGCAGAACAACACTTTAGTTCACAAGAGCACACTGTGCTTCTGTCCTGGTTCAAGTATCTCAAAGCTGAATCACTAGGTAGCAAAAGAGTTTCAAACTCACAGAAAAGCTTTTTTTCCAACTGGAAATAATTCCATGTTTCTTAGCTTCTGGGCACTAGGTTTCTTTGTGTATTTCAATGAAACTCTGAAAAAATGATTCTCTCATGTGCCCCTCAAGGCTCCCCAAGTTTGGTCATTTCAAAATCAAGGGTGTTTTTGTTTACAGTCTATTGGATGTTTACCCTGATTAGGCGAAAATGCCTGAAAACGCCTGTGAGTTTAATTCTTAAATGGTTAATGCTAGAACGTTAAAAATGCAGAACAACACTTTAGTTCACAAGAGCACACTGTGCTTCTGTCCTCGTTCAAGTATCTCAAAGCTGAATGACTAGGTAGCAAAAGAGTTTCAAACTCACAGAAAAGCGTTTTAGCCAAATGGAAATAATTCCATGTTTCTTAGCTTCTGGGTACTAGGTTTCTTTGTGTATTTCAATGATACTCTGAAAAAATGATTCTCTCTTGTGCCCCTCATGGCTCCCCAAATGTGGTCAATTCACCACCACGGGTTTTTTGTTTAGAGCCTATTGGATGTTTACCCTGATTAGGCGAATTTCACTGCAAACGCCTGTAGTTTAATTCCTCAATGGTTAATGCTAGAACTTTGGTAATGCAGAAAAGCACTCCAGATCACAAGAGCACACTGTGCTTTTGTCCTGGTTCAATATCTCAAAGCTGAATCACTAGGTAGCAAAAGAGTTTCAAACTCACAGAAAAGCGTTTTAGCGAACTGGAAGTAATTCCATGTTTCTTAACATCTGGGTACTAGGTTTCTTTGTGTATTTCAATGAAACTCTGACAAAATGATTCTCTCTTGTGCCCCTCAGGGCTCCCCAAATTTGGTCATCCCACGATCACGGGTTTTTTGTTTAGAGCCTATTGGATTTTTACCCTGATTAGGCGAATTTCATTGAAAACGCCTGTAGTTTAATTCCTCAATGGTTAATGCTAGAACTTTGACAATGCAGAAAAGCACTTCAGATCACAAGAGCTCACTGTGCTTCTTTTCTGGTTCTAGAATCTCAAAGCTGAATCACTAGGTAACAAAAGAGTTTCAAACTCACAGAAAAGCTTTTTAGCGAACTGGAAATAATTCCATGTCTCTTAGCTTCTGGGCACTAGGTTTCTTTGTGTATTTCAATGAAACTCTGAAAAAATGATTCTCTCATGTGCCCCTCAAGGCTCCCCAAGTTTGGTCATTTCACAATCAAGGGTGTTTTGTTTATAGTCTATTGGATGTTTACCCTGATTAGGCGAAAATGCCTGAAAACGCCTGTGAGTTTAATTCTTAAATGGTTAATGCTAGAACTTTGAAAATGCAGAACAACACTTTAGTTCACAAGAGCACACTGTGCTTCTGTCCTGGTTCAAGTATCTCAAAGCTGAATCACTAGGTAGCAAAAGAGTTTCAAACTCACAGAAAAGCTTTTTTTCCAACTGGAAATAATTCCATGTTTCTTAGCTTCTGGGCACTAGGTTTCTTTGTGTATTTCAATGAAACTCTGAAAAAATGATTCTCTCATGTGCCCCTCAAGGCTCCCCAAGTTTGGTCATTTCAAAATCAAGGGTGTTTTGTTTACAGTCTATTGGATGTTTACCCTGATTAGGCGAAAATGCCTGAAAACGCCTGTGAGTTTAATTCTTAAATGGTTAATGCTAGAACGTTAAAAATGCAGAACAACACTTTAGTTCACAAGAGCACACTGTGCTTCTGTCCTCGTTCAAGTATCTCAAAGCTGAATGACTAGGTAGCAAAAGAGTTTCAAACTCACAGAAAAGCGTTTTAGCCAAATGGAAATAATTCCATGTTTCTTAGCTTCTGGGTACTAGGTTTCTTTGTGTATTTCAATGATACTCTGAAAAAATGATTCTCTCTTGTGCCCCTCATGGCTCCCCAAATGTGGTCAATTCACCACCACGGGTTTTTTGTTTAGAGCCTATTGGATGTTTACCCTGATTAGGCGAATTTCACTGCAAACGCCTGTAGTTTAATTCCTCAATGGTTAATGCTAGAACTTTGGTAATGCAGAAAAGTACTCCAGATCACAAGAGCACACTGTGCTTCTGTCCTGGTTCAATATCTCAAAGCTGAATCACTAGGTAGCAAAAGAGTTTCAAACTCACAGAAAAGCGTTTTAGCGAACTGGAAATAATTCCATGTTTCTTAGCTTCTGGGCACTAGGTTTCTTTGTGTATTTCAATGAAACTCTGAAAAAATGATTCTCTCATGTGCCCCTCACGGCTCCCCACATTTGGTCATCCCACCATCAAGGGTGTTTTGTTTACAGTCTTTTGGATGTTTACCCTGATTAGGCGAAAATGCGTCAAAACGCGTCTGAGTTTAATTCTTAAATGGTTAGTGCTAGAACTTTAAAAACGCAGAACAAAACTTTAGTTCACAAGAGCACACTGTGCTTCTGTCCTGGTTCAAGTATCTCAAAGCTGAATCACTAGGTAGCAAAAGAGTTTCAAACTCACAGAAAAGCGTTTTAGCCAACTGGAAATACTTCCATGTTTCTTAGCTTGTGGGTACTAGGTTTCTTTGTGTATTTACATGAAACTATGACAAAATGATTCTGTCTTGTGCCCCTCATGGCTCCCCAAATTTGGTCAATCCATCATCATGGGTTTTTTGTTTCGAGCCTATTGGATGTTTACCCTGATTAGGCGAATTTCACTGAAAACGCCTATAGTTTAATTCCTCAATGGTTAAGGATAGAACTTTGAAAATGCAGAAAAGCACTTCAGATCACAAGAGCACACTGTTCTCCTGTCCTGGTTCAAGTATCTCAAAGCTGAATCACTAGGTAGCAAAAGAGTTTAAACTCACAGAAAAGCGATTTAGCCAACTGGAAATAATTCCATGTTTCTTAGCTTTTGGGTACTAGGTTTCTTTGTGTATTTCAATGAAACTCTGAAAAAATGATTCTCTCTTGTGCCCCTCATGGCTCCCCAAATTTGGTCATCCCACGATCACGGGTTTGTTGTTTAGAGCCTATTGGATATTTACCCTGATTAGGCGAACTTCACTGAAAACGCCTGTAGTTTAATTCCTCAATGGTTAATGCTAGAACTTTGAAAATGCAAAAAAGCACTTCAGATCACAAGAGTTCACTGTGCTTCTTTTCTGGATCTAGAATCTCAAAGCTGAATCACTAGGTAACAAAAGAGTTTCAAACTCACAGAAAAGCGTTTTAGCGAACTGGAAATAATTCCATGTTTCTTAGCTTCTGGGCACTAGGTTTCTTTGTGTATTTCAATGATACTCAGACAAAATGATTCTCTCTTGTGCCCCTCATGGCTCCCCAAATGTGGTCAATTCACCATCACGGGTTTTTTCTTTAGAGCCTATTGGATGTTTACCCTGATTAGGCAAATTTCACTGAAAACGCCTGTAGTTTAATTCCTCAATGGTTAATGCTAGAAGTTTGGTAATGCAGAAAAGCACTCCAGATCACAAGAGCACACTGTGCTTTTGTCCTGGTTCAATATCTCAAAGCTGAATCACTAGGTAGCAAAAGAGTTTCAAACTCACAGAAAAGCGTTTTAGGGAACTGGAAATAATTCCATGTTTCTTAGCTTCTGGGCACTAGGTTTCTTTGTGTATTTCAATGAAACTCTGAAAAAATGATTCTCTCATGTGCCCCTCAAGGCTCCCCAAGTTTGGTCATTTCAAAATCAAGGGTATTTTGTTTACAGTCTATTGGATGTTTACCCTGATTAGGCGAAAATGCCTGAAAACGCCTGTGAGTTTAATTCTTAAATGGTTAATGCTAGAATATTAAAAATCCAGAACAACACTTTAGTTCACAAGAGCACACTGTGCTTCTGTCCTCGTTCAAGTATCTCAAAGCTGAATCACTAGGTAGCAAAAGAGTTTCAAACTCACAGAAAAGCGTTTTAGCCAAATGGAAATAATTCCATGTTTCTTAGCTTCTGGGTACTAGGTTTCTTTGTGTATTTCAATGATACAATGACAAAATGATTCTCTCTTGTGCCCCTCATGGCTACCCAAATGTGGTCAATTCACCATCACGGGTTTTTTCTTTAGAGCCTATTGGATGTTTACCCTGATTAGGCGAATTTCACTGAAAACGTCTGTAGTTTAATTCCTCAATGGTTAATGCTAGAACTTTGGTAATGCAGAAAAGCACTCCAGATCACAAGAGCACACTGTGCTTTTGTCCTGGTTCAATATCTCAAAGCTGAATCACTAGGTAGCAAAAGAGTTTCAAACTCACAGAAAAGCGTTTTAGCGAACTGGAAGTAATTCCATGTTTCTTAACATCTGGGTACTAGGTTTCTTTGTGTATTTCAATGAAACTCTGACAAAATGATTCTCTCTTGTGCCCCTCAGGGCTCCCCAAATTTGGTCATCCCACGATCACGGGTTTTTTTGTTTAGAGCCTATTGGATTTTTACCCTGATTAGGCGAATTTCATTGAAAACGCCTGTAGTTTAATTCCTCAATGGTTAATGCTAGAACTTTGACAATGCAGAAAAGCACTTCAGATCACAAGAGCTCACTGTGCTTCTTTTCTGGTTCTAGAATCTCAAAGCTGAATCACTAGGTAACAAAAGAGTTTCAAACTCACAGAAAAGCTTTTTAGCGAACTGGAAATAATTCCATGTCTCTTAGCTTCTGGGCACTAGGTTTCTTTGTGTATTTCAATGAAACTCTGAAAAAATGATTCTCTCATGTGCCCCTCAAGGCTCCCCAAGTTTGGTCATTTCACAATCAAGGGTGTTTTGTTTATAGTCTATTGGATGTTTACCCTGATTAGGCGAAAATGCCTGAAAACGCCTGTGAGTTTAATTCTTAAATGGTTAATGCTAGAACTTTGAAAATGCAGAACAACACTTTAGTTCACAAGAGCACACTGTGCTTCTGTCCTGGTTCAAGTATCTCAAAGCTGAATCACTAGGTAGCAAAAGAGTTTCAAACTCACAGAAAAGCTTTTTTTCCAACTGGAAATAATTCCATGTTTCTTAGCTTCTGGGCACTAGGTTTCTTTGTGTATTTCAATGATACTCAGACAAAATGATTCTCTCTTGTGCCCCTCATGGCTCCCCAAATGTGGTCAATTCACCATCACGGGTTTTTTCTTTAGAGCCTATTGGATGTTTACCCTGATTAGGCAAATTTCACTGAAAACGACTGTAGTTTAATTCCTCAATGTTTAATGCTAGAAGTTTGGTAATGCAGAAAAGCACTCCAGATCACAAGAGCACACTGTGCTTTTGTCCTGGTTCAATATCTCAAAGCTGAATCACTAGGTAGCAAAAGAGTTTCAAACTCACAGGAAAGCGTTTTAGGGAACTGGAAATAATTCCATGTTTCTTAGCTTCTGGGCACTAGGTTTCTTTGTGTATTTCAATGAAACTCTGAAAAAATGATTCTCTCATGTGACCCTCAAGGCTCCCCAAGTTTGGTCATTTCAAAATCAAGGGTATTTTGTTTACAGTCTATTGGATGTTTACCCTAATTAGGCGAAAATGCCTGAAAACGCCTGTGAGTTTAATTCTTAAATGGTTAATGCTAGAATGTTAAAAATCCAGAACAACACTTTAGTTCACAAGAGCACACTGTGCTTCTGTCCTCGTTCAAGTATCTCAAAGCTGAATCACTAGGTAGCAAAAGAGTTTCAAACTCACAGAAAAGCGTTTTAGCCAAATGGAAATAATTCCATGTTTCTTAGCTTCTGGGTACTAGGTTTCTTTGTGTATTTCAATGATACAATGACAAAATGATTCTCTCTTGTGCCCCTCATGGCTCCCCAAATGTGGTCAATTCACCATCACGGGTTTTTTCTTTAGAGCCTATTGGATGTTTACCCTGATTAGGCGAATTTCACTGAAAACGTCTGTAGTTTAATTCCTCAATGGTTAATGCTAGAACTTTGGTAATGCAGAAAAGCACTCCAGATCACAAGAGCACACTGTGCTTTTGTCCTGGTTCAATATCTCAAAGCTGAATCACTAGGTAGCAAAAGAGTTTCAAACTCACAGAAAAGCGTTTTAGCGAACTGGAAGTAATTCCATGTTTCTTAACATCTGGGTACTAGGTTTCTTTGTGTATTTCAATGAAACTCTGACAAAATGATTCTCTCTTGTGCCCCTCAGGGCTCCCCAAATTTGGTCATCCCCACGATCACGGGTTTTTTGTTTAGAGCCTATTGGATTTTTACCCTGATTAGGCGAATTTCATTGAAAACGCCTGTAGTTTAATTCCTCAATGGTTAATGCTAGAACTTTGACAATGCAGAAATGCACTTCAGATCACAAGAGCTCACTGTGCTTCTTTTCTGGTTCTAGAATCTCAAAGCTGAATCACTAGGTAACAAAAGAGTTTCAAACTCACAGAAAAGCTTTTTAGCGAACTGGAAATAATTCCATGTTTCTTAGCTTCTGGGCACTAGGTTTCTTTGTGTATTTTCAATGAAACTCTGAACAAATGATTCTCTCATGTGCCCCTCAAGGCTCCCCAAGTTTCGTCATCCCATCATCAAGGGTGTTTTGTTTACAGTCTATTGGATGTTTATTCTGATTAGGCGAGAATGCCTGAAAACGCCTCTGAGTTTAATTCTTAAATGGTTAATGCTAGAACTTTAAAAACGCAGAACAACACTTTAGTTCACAAGAGCACACTGTGCTTCTTTCCTGGTTCAAGTATCTCAAAGCTGAATCACTAGGTTGCAAAAGAGTTTCAAACTCACAGAAAAGCGTTTTAGCCAACTGGAAATACTTCCATATTTCTTTGCTTGTGGGTACTAGTTTTCTTTGTGTATTTCAATGAAACTCTGACAAAATGATTCTCTCTTGTGCCCCTCATGGCTCCCCAAATTTGGTCAATCCACCATAACGGGTTTTTTGTTTAGAGCCTATTGGACGTTTACCCTGATTAGGCGAATTTCACTGAAAACGCCTGTAGTTCAATTCCTCAATGGTTAATGCTAGAACGTTGAAAATGCAGAAAAGCACTTCAGATCACAAGAGCACACTGTGCTCCTTTCCTGGTTCAAGTATCTCAAAGCTGAATCACTAGGTAGCAAAAGAGTTTCAAACTCACATAAAAGCGATTTAGCCAACTGGAAATAATTCCATGTTTCTTAGCTTGTCGGTACTAGTTTTCTCTGTGTATTTCAATGAATCTCTGACAAAATGATTCTCTCTTGTGCCCCTCATGGCTCCCCAAATTTGGTCATCCCACGATCAAGGGTTTTTTGTTGAGAGCCTATTGGATGTTTACCCTGATTAGGCGAATTTCACTGAAAACGCCTGTAGTTTAATTCCTCAATGGTTAATGCTAGAACTTTGAAAATGCAGAAAAGCACTTCAGATCACAGGAGCTCATTGTGCTTCTTTTCTGGATCTAGAATCTCAAAGCTGAATCACTAGGTAACAAAAGAGTTTCAAACTCAGAGAAAAGCGTTTTAGCGAACTGGAAATAATTCCATGTTTCTTAGCTTCTGGGCACTAGGTTTCTTTGTGTATTTCAATGAAACTCTGAAAAAATGATTCTCTCATGTGCCCCTCAAGGCTCCCCAAGTTTGGTCATTTCAAAATCAAGGGTGTTTTGTTTACAGTCTATTGGATGTTTACCCTGATTAGGCGAAAATGCCTGAAAACGCCTGTGAGTTTAATTCTTAAATGGTTAATGCTAGAACGTTAAAAATGCAGAACAACACTTTAGTTCACAAGAGCACACTGTGCTTCTGTCCTCGTTCAAGTATCTCAAAGCTGAATGACTAGGTAGCAAAAGAGTTTCAAACTCACAGAAAAGCGTTTTAGCCAAATGGAAATAATTCCATGTTTCTTAGCTTCTGGGTACTAGGTTTCTTTGTGTATTTCAATGATACTCTGAAAAAATGATTCTCTCTTGTGCCCCTCATGGCTCCCCAAATGTGGTCAATTCACCACCACAGGTTTTTTGTTTAGAGCCTATTGGATATTTACCCTGATTAGGCGAATTTCACTGCAAACGCCTGTAGTTTAATTCCTCAATGGTTAATGCTAGAACTTTGGTAATGCAGAAAAGTACTCCAGATCACAAGAGCACACTGTGCTTCTGTCCTGGTTCAATATCTCAAAGCTGAATCACTAGGTAGCAAAAGAGTTTCAAACTCACAGAAAAGCGTTTTAGCGAACTGGAAATAATTCCATGTTTCTTAGCTTCTGGGCACTAGGTTTCTTTGTGTATTTCAATGAAACTCTGAAAAAATGATTCTCTCATGTGCCCCTCAAGGCGCCCCACATTTGGTCATCCCACCATCAAGGGTGTTTTGTTTACAGTCTTTTGGATGTTTACCCTGATTAGGCGAAAATGCGTCAAAACGCGTCTGAGTTTAATTCTTAAATGGTTAGTGCTAGAACTTTAAAAACGCAGAACAAAACTTTAGTTCACAAGAGCACACTGTGCTTCTGTCCTGGTTCAAGTATCTCAAAGCTGAATCACTAGGTAGCAAAAGAGTTTCAAACTCACAGAAAAGCGTTTTAGCCAACTGGAAATACTTCCATGTTTCTTAGCTTGTGGGTACTAGGTTTCTTTGTGTATTTACATGAAACTCTGACAAAATGATTCTGTCTTGTGCCCCTCATGGCTCCCCAAATTTGGTCAATCCATCATCATGGGTTTTTTGTTTCGAGCCTATTGGATGTTTACCCTGATTAGGCGAATTTCACTGAAAACGCCTATAGTTTAATTCCTCAATGGTTAAGGATAGAACTTTGAAAATGCAGAAAAGCACTTCAGATCACAAGAGCACACTGTTCTCCTGTCCTGGTTCAAGTATCTCAAAGCTGAATCACTAGGTAGCAAAAGAGTTTAAACTCACAGAAAAGCGATTTAGCCAACTGGAAATAATTCCATGTTTCTTAGCTTTTGGGTACTAGGTTTCTTTGTGTATTTCAATGAAACTCTGATAAAATGATTCTCTCGTCGTGTGCCCCTCATGGCTCCCCAAATTTGGTCATCCCACGATCACGGGTTTGTTGTTTAGAGCCTATTGGATATTTACCCTGATTAGGCGAACTTCACTGAAAACGCCTGTAGTTTAATTCCTCAATGGTTAATGCTAGAACTTTGAAAATGCAAAAAAAGCACTTCAGATCACAAGAGCTCACTGTGCTTCTTTTCTGGATCTAGAATCTCAAAGCTGAATCACTAGGTAACAAAAGAGTTTCAGACTCACAGAAAAGCGTTTTAGCGAACTGGAAATAATTCCATGTTTCTTAGCTTCTGGGCACTAGGTTTCTTTGTGTATTTCAGTGAAATTCTGAAAAAATGATTCTCTCATGTGCCCCTCAAGGATCCCCAAGTTCGGTCATTTCACAATCAAGGGTGTTTTGTTTACAGTCTATTGGATGTTTACCCTGATTAGGCGAAAATGCCTGAAAACGCCTCTGAGTTTAATTCTTAAATGGTTAATGCTAGAACTTTAAAAACGCCGAACAACACTTTAGTTCACAAGATCACACTGTGCTTCTGTCCTGGTTCAAGTATCTCAAAGCTGAATCACTAGGTAGCAAAAGAGTTTCAAATTCACAGAAAAGCGTTTTAGCCAACTGGAAATACTTCCATGTTTCTTAGCTTCTGGGTACTAGGTTTCTTTGTGTATTTCAATGAAACTCTGACAAAATGATTCTCTCTTGTGCCCCTCATGGCTCCCCAAATTTGGTCAATCCATCATCACGGGTTTTTTGTTTCGAGCCTATTGGATGTTTACCCTGATTAGGCGAATTTCACTGAAAACGCCTGTAGTTTAATTCCTCAATGGTTAATGCTAGAACTTTGAAAATGCAGAAAAGCACTTCAGATCAAAAGAGCTCACTGTGCTTCTTTTCTGGATCTCGAAACTCAAAGCTGAATCACTAGGTAACAAAAGAGTTTCAAACTCACACAAAAGCAATTTAGCCAACCTGAAATAATTCCAAGTTTCTTAGCTTCTGGGCACTAGGTTTCTTTGTGAATTTCAATGAAACTCTGAAAAAATGATTCTCTCATGTGCCCCTCAAGGCTCCCCAAGTTTGGTCATCCCACCATCAAGGGTGTTTTGTTTACAGTCTATTGGATATTTACCATGATTAGGCGAAAATGCCTGAAAACGCCTCTGAGTTTAATTCTTAAATGGTGAATGCTAGAACTTTAAAAATGCAGAACAACACTTTAGTTCACAAGAGCACACTATGCTTCTGTCCTGGTTCAAGTATCTCAAAGCTGAATCACTAGGTAGCAAAAGAGTTTCAAACTCACAGAAAAGCGTTTTAGCCAACTGGAAATACTTCCATGTTTCTTAGCTTGTGGGTACTAGGTTTCTTTGTGTATTTCAATGAAATTCTGAAAAAATGATTCTCTCTTGTGCCCCTCATGGCTTCCCAAATTTGGTCAATCCACCATCACGGGTTTTTTGTTTAGAGCCTATTGGATGTTTACCCTGATTAGGCGAATTTCACTGAAAACGCCTGTAGTTTAATTCCTCAATGGTTAATGCTAGAAGTTTGGTAATGCAGAAAAGCACTTCAGATCACAAGAGCTCACTGTGCTTCTTTTCTGGATCTCGAAACTCAAAGCTGAATCACTAGGTAACAAAAGAGTTTCAAACTCACAGAAAAGCGTTTTAGCGAACTGGAAATAATTCCATGTTTCTTAGCTTCTGGCACTAGGTTTCTTTGTGTATTTCATTGAAACTCTGAAAAAATGATTCTCTCATGTGCCCCTCAAGGCTCCCCAAGTTTGGTCATCCCACCATCAAGGGTGTTTTGTTTACAGTCTATTGGATGTTTACCATGATTAGGCAAAAATGCCTGAAAACGTCTCTGAGTTTAATTCTTAAATGGTTATTGCTAGAACTTTAAAAACGCAGAACAACACTTTAGTTCACAAGAGCACACTGTGCTTCTGTCCTGGTTCAAGTATCTCAAAGCTGAATCACTAGGTAGCAAAAGAGTTTCAAACTCACAGAAAAGCGTTTTAGCCAACTGGAAATACTTCCATTTTTCTTAGCTTGTGGGTACTAGGTTTCTTTGTGTATTTACATGAAACTCTTACAAAATGATTCTGTCTTGTGCCCCTCATGGCTCCCCAAATTTGGTCAATCCATCATCATGGGTTTTTTGTTTCGAGCCTATTGGATGTTTACCCTGATTAGGCGAATTTCACTGAAAACGCCTGTAGTTTAATTCCTCAATGGTTAAGGATAGAACTTTGAAAATGCAGAAAAGAACTTCAGATCACAAGAGCACACTGTGCTCTTTTCCTGGTTCAAGTATCTCAAAGCTGAATCACTAGGTAGCAAAAGAATTTCAAACTCACAGAAAAGCGATTTGGCCAACTGGAAATAATTCCATGTTTCTTAGCTTCTGGGTACTAGGTTTCTTTGTGTATTTCAATGAAACTCTGACAAAATGATTCTCTCTTGTGCCCCTCATGGCTCCCCAAATTTGGTCAATCCATCATCACGGGTTTTTTGTTTCGAGCCTATTGGATGTTTTCCCTGATTAGGCGAATTTCACTGAAAACCCCTGTAGTTTAATTCCTCAATGGTTAATGCTAGAACTTTGAAAATGCAGAAAAGCACTTCAGATTACAAGAGCACACTGTTCTTTTGTCCTGTTTCAAGTATCTCAAAGCTGAATTACTAGGTAGCAAAAGATTTTAAACTCACAGAAAAGCGATTTAGCCAACTGGAAATAATTCCATGTTTCTTAGCTTCTGGGTACTAGGTTTCTTTGTGTATTTCAGTGAAACTCTGACAAAATGATTCTCTCTTGTGCCCCTCATGGCTCCCCAAATTTGCTCATCCCACGATCACGTTTTTTTTGTTTGTAGCCTATTGGATATTTACCCTGATTAGGCGAATTTCACTGAAAACGCCTGTAGATTAATTCCTCAATGGTTAATGCTAGAACTTTGAAAATGCAGAAAAGCACTTCAGATCACAAAAGCTCACTGTGCTTCTTTTCTGGATCTAGAATCTCAAAGCTGAATCACTAGGTAACAAAAGAGTTTCAAACTCACAGAAAATTGTTTTAGAGAACTGGAAATAATTCCATGCTTCTTAGCTTCTCGGTACTAAGGTTTCTTTGTGTATTTCAATGAAACTCTGAAAAAAGGATTCTCTCATGTGCCCCTCCAGGCTCCCCAAGTTTGGTCATCCCACCATCAAGGGTGTTTTGTTTACAGTCCTTTGGATGTTTACCCTGATTGGGCGAAAATGCCTGAAAACGCCTCTGAGTTTAATTCTTAAATGGTTAATGCTAGAACTTTAAAAACGCAGAACAACACTTTAGTTCACAAGAGCACACTGTGCTTCTGTCCTGGTTCAAGTATCTCAAAGCTGAATCACTAGGTAGCAAAAGAGTTTCAAACTCACAGAAAAGCGTTTTAGCCAACTGGAAATACTTCCATGTTTCTTAGCTTCTGGGTACTAGGTTTATTTGTGTATTTCAATCATACTCTGACAAAATGATTCTCTCTTGTGCTCCTCATGGCTCCCCAAATGTGGTCAATTCACCATCACGGGTTTTTTCTTTAGAGCCTATTGGATGTTTACCCTGATTAGGCGAATTTCACTGAAAACGCCTGTAGTTTAATTCCTCAATGGTTAAGGCTAGAACTTTGGTAATGCAGAAAAGCAGTCCAGATCACAAGAGCACACTGTGCTTTTGTCCTGGTTCAATATCTCAAAGCTGAATCACTAGGTAGCAAAAGAGTTTCAAACTCACAGAAAAGCGTTTTAGCGAACTGGAAATAATTCCATGTTTCTTAGCTTCTGGGCACTAGGTTTCTTTGTGTATTTCAATGAAATTCTGAACAAATGATTCTCTCATGTTCCCCTCAAGGCTCCCCAAGTTTGGTCATCCCATCATCAAGGGTGTTTTGTTTACAGTCTATTGGATGTTTATTCTGATTAGGCGAGAATGCCTGAAAACGCCTCTGAGTTTAATTCTTAAATGGTTAATGCTAGAACTTTAAAAACGCAGAACAACACTTTAGTTTCACAAGAGCACACTGTGCTTCTGTCCTGGTTCAAGTATCTCAAAGCTGAATCACTAGGTAGCAAAAGAGTTTCAAACTCACAGAAAAGCGTTTTAGCCAACTGGAAATACTTCCATATTTCTTTGCTTGTGGGTACTAGTTTTCTTTGTGTATTTCAATGAAACTCTGACAAAATGATTCTCTCTTGTGCCCCTCATGCTCCCCAAATTTGGTCAATCCACCATAACGGGTTTTTTGTTTAGAGCCTATTGGACGTTTACCCTGATTAGGCGAATTTCACTGAAAACGCCTGTAGTTCAATTCCTCAATGGTTAATGCTAGAACGTTGAAAATGCAGAAAAGCACTTCAGATCACAAGAGCACACTGTGCTCCTTTCCTGGTTCAAGTATCTCAAAGCTGAATCACTAGGTAGCAATAGAGTTTCAAACTCACAGAAAAGCGATTTAGCCAACTGGAAATAATTCCATGTTTCTTAGCTTGTCGGTACTAGTTTTCTCTGTGTATTTCAATGAAACTCTGACAAAATGATTCTCTCTTGTGCCCCTAATGGCTCCCCAAATTTGGTCATCCCACGATCAAGGGTTTTTTTGTTGAGAGCCTATTGGATGTTTACCCTGATTAGGCGAATTTCACTGAAAACGCCTGTAGTTTAATTCCTCAATGGTTAATGCTAGAACTTTGAAAATGCAGAAAAGCACTTCAGATCACAAGAGCTCATTGTGCTTCTTTTCTGGATCTAGAATCTCAAAGCTGAATCACTAGGTAACAAAAGAGTTTCAAACTCAGAGAAAAGCGTTTTAGCGAACTGGAAATAATTCCATCTTTCTTAGCTTCTGGGCACTAGGTTTCTTTGTGTATTTCAATGAAATTCTGAAAAAATGATTCTCTCATGTGCCCCTCAAGGCTCCCCAAGTTTGGTCATTTCAAAATCAAGGGTGTTTTGTTTACAGTCTATTGGATGTTTACCCTGATTAGGCGAATTTCACTGAAAACGCCTGTAGTTTAATTCTTCAATGGTTAATGCTAGAACTTTGAAAATGCAGAAAAGCACTTCAGATCACAAGAGCTCATTGTGCTTCTTTTCTGGATCTAGAATCTCAAAGCTGAATCACTAGGTAGCAAAAGAGTTTCAAACTCACAGAAAAGCGTTTTAGCGAACTGGAAATAATTCCATGTTTCTTAGCTTCTGGGCACTAGGTTTCTTTGTGTATTTCAATGAAACTCTGAAAAAATGATTCTCTCATGTGCCCCTCAAGGCTCCCCACATTTGGTCATCCCACCATCAAGGGTGTTTTGTTTACAGTCTTTTGGATGCTTACCCTGATTAGGCGAAAATGCGTCAAAAACGCGTCTGAGTTTAATTCTTAAATGGTTAATGCTAGAACTTTAAAAACGCAGAACAACACTTTAGTTCACAAGAGCACACTGTGCTTCTGTCCTGGTTCAAGTATCTCAAAGCTGAATCACTAGGTAGCAAAAGAGTTTCAAACTCACAGAAAAGCGTTTTAGCCAACTGGAAATACTTCCATGTTTCTTAGCTTGTGGGTACTAGGTTTCTTTGTGTATTTACATGAAACTCTGACAAAATGATTCTGTCTTGTGCCCCTCATGGCTCCCCAAATTTGGTCAATCCATCATCATGGGTTTTTTGTTTCGAGCCTATTGGATGTTTACCCTGATTAGGCGAATTTCACTGAAAACGCCTATAGTTTAATTCCTCAATGGTTAAGGATAGAACTTTGAAAATGCAGAAAAGCACTTCAGATCACAAGAGCTCACTGTGCTTCTTTTCTGGATCTCGAAACTCAAAGCTGAATCACTAGGTAACAAAAAAGTTTCAAACTCACAGAAAATTGTTTTAGAGAACTGGAAATAATTCCATGCTTCTTAGCTTCTCGGTACTAGGTTTCTTTGTGTATTTCAATGAAACTCTGAAAAAAGGATTCTCTCATGTGCCCCTTTAGGCTCCCCAAGTTTGGTCATCCCACCATCAAGGGTGTTTTGTTTACAGTCTTTTGGATGTTTACCCTGATTAGGCGAAAATGCCTGAAAACTCCTCTGAGTTTAATTCTTAAATGGTTAAAGCTAGAACTTTAAAAAACGCAGAACAACACTTTAGTTCACAAGAAGCACACTGTGCTTCTGTCCTGGTTCAAGTATCTCAAAGCTGAATCACTAGGTAGCAAAAGAGTTTCAAACTCACAGAAAAGCGTTTTAGCCAACTGGAAATACTTCCATGTTTCTTAGCTTCTGGGTACTAGGTTTATTTGTGTATTTCAATGAAACTCTGACAAAATGATTCTCTCTTGTGCCCCTCATGGCTCCCCAAGTTTGGTCATCCCACGATCACGTGTTTTTTGTTTAGAGCCTATTGGATGTTTATCCTGATTAGGCGAATTTCACTGAAAACGCCTGTAGTTTAATTCTTCAATGGTTAATGCTAGAACTTTGAAAATGCAGAAAAGCACTTCAGATCACAAGAGCTCACTGTGCTTCTTTTCTGGATCTCGAAACTCAAAGCTGAATCACTAGGTAACAAAAGAGTTTCAAACTCACAGAAAACGTTTTAGCGAACTGGAAATAATTCCATGTTTCTTAGCTTTTCTGGGCACTTGGTTTCTTTGTGTATTTCAATGAAACTCTGAAAAAATGATTCTCTCATGTGTCCCCTCAAGGCTCCCCAAGTTTGGTCATTTCACAATCAAGGGTGTTTTTGTTTACACTCTATTGGATGTTTACCCTGATTAGGCGAAAATGCCGAAAACTCCTGTGAGTTTAATTCTTAAGTGGTTAAAGCTAGAACTTTGAAAATGTAGAACAGCACTTTAGTTCACACAAGAGCACACTGTGCTTCTGTCCTGGTTCAAGTATCTCAAAGCTGAATCACTAGGTAGCAACAGAGTTTCAAACTCACAGAAAAGCGTTTTTGCCAACTGGAAATAATTCCATGTTTCTTAGCTTCTTGGTACTAGGTTTCTTTGTTTATTTCAATGATACTCTGACAAAATGATTCTCTCTTGTGCCCCTCATGGCTCCCCAAATGTGGTCAATCCACCATCACGGGTTTTTTTGTTTAGAGCCTATTGGATGTTTACCCTGATTAGGCGAATTTCACTGAAAACGCCTGTAGTTTAGTTCCTCAATGGTTAATGCTAGAACTTTGGTAATGCAGAAAAGTACTCTAGATCACAAGAGCACACTGCGCTTCTGTCCTGGTTCAATATCTCAAAGCTGAATCACTAGGTAGCAAAAGAGTTTCAAACTCACAGAAAAGCGTTTTAGCGAACTGGAAATAATTTCATGTTTCTTAGCTTCTGGGCACTAGGTTTCTTTGTGTATTTCAATGAAACTCTGAAAAAATGATTCTCTCATGTGCCCATCAAGGCTCCCCAAGTTTGGTCATCCCACCATCAAGGGTGTTTTGTTTACAGTCTTTTGGATGTTTACCCTGATTAGGCGAATTTCACTGAAAACGCCTGTAGTTTAATTCCTCAATGGTTAATGCTAGAACTTTGAAAATGCAGAAAAGCACTTCAGATTACAAGAGCACACTGTTCTTTTGTCCTGGTTCAAGTATCTCAAAACTGAATCACTAGGTAGCAAAAGAGTTTCAAACTCACAGAAAAGCGTTTTTTGCGAACTGGAAATAATTCCATGTTTTCTTAGCTTCTTGGTACTAGGTTTCTTTGTGTATTTCAATGATACTCTGACAAAATGATTCTCTCTTGTGCCCCTCATGGCTCCCCAAATGTGGTCAATCCACCATCACGGTTTTTTGTTTAGAGCCTATTGGATGTTTACCCTGATTAGGCGAATTTCACTGAAAACGCCTGTAGATTAATTCCTCAATGGTTAATGCTAGAACTTTGGTAATGCAGAAAAAGTACTCCAGATCACAAGAGCACACTGTCCTTCTGTCCTGGTTCAATATCTCAAAGCTGAATCACTAGGTAGCAAAAGAGTTTCAAACTCACAGAAAAGTGTTTTAGCGTACTGGAAATAATTCCATGTTTCTTAGCTTCTGGGCACTAGGTTTCTTTGTGTATTTCAATGAAACTCTGAAAAAATGATTCTCTCATGTGCCCCTCAAGGCTCCCCATGTTTGGTCATCCCACCATCAAGGGTGTTTTGTTTACAGTCTTTTGGATGTTTACCCTGATTAGGCGAAAATGCCTCAAAACGCGTTTGAGTTTAATTCTTAAATGTTTAATGCTAGAACTTTAAAAATGCAGAACAACACTTTAGTTCACAAGAGCACACTGTGCTTCTGTCCTGGCTCAAGTATCTCAAAGCTGAATCACTAGGTAGCAAAAGAGTTTCCATCTCACAGGAAAGCGTTTTAGCCAACTGGAAATACTTCCATGTTTCTTAGCTTGTGGGTACTAGGTTTCTTTGTGTATTTATATGAAACTCTGACAAAATGATTCTGTCTTGTGCCCTTCATGTCTCCCCAAATTTGGTCAATCCATCATCACGGGTTTTTTGTTTCGAGCCTATTGGATGTTTACCCTGATTAGGCGAATTTCACTGAAAACGCCTGTAGTTTAATTCCTCAATGGTTAATGCTAGAACTTTGAAAATGCAGAAAAGCACTTCAGATCACAAGAGCTCACTGTGCTTCTTTTCTGGATCTCGAAACTCAAAGCTGAATCACTAGGTAACAAAAGAGTTTCAAACTCACAGAAAAGCGTTTTAGCGAACTGGAAATAATTCCATGTTTCTTAGCTTCTGGGCACTAGGTTTCTTTGTGTATTTCAATGAAACTCTGAAAAAATGATTCTCTCATGTGCCCCTCAAGGCTTTCCAAGTTTGGTCATTTCACAATCAAGGGTGTTTTTTGTTTACACTCTATTGGATGTTTACCCTGATTAGGCGAAAATGCCTGAAAACTCCTGTGAGTTTAATTCTTAAATGGTTAATGCTAGAACTTTAAAAATGCAGAACAACACTTTAGTTCACACGAGCACACTGTGCTTCTGTCCTGGTTCAAGTATCTCTAAGCTGAATCACTAGGTAGCAAAAGAGTTTCATACTCACAGAAAAGCGTTTTTGCCAACTGGAAATAATTCCATGTTTCTTAGCTTCTGGTACTAGGTTTCTTTGTGTATTCAATGATACTCTGACAAAATGATTCTCTCTTGTGCCCCTCATGGCTCCCCAAATGTGGTCAATCAACCATCACGGGTTTTTTGTTTAGAGCCTATTGGATGTTTACCCTGATTAGGCGAATTTCACTGAAAACGCTTGTAGTTTAATTCCTCAATGGTTAATGCTAGAACTTTGGTAATGCAGAAAAGTACTCCAGATCACAAGAGCACACTGTGCTTCTTTTCTGGATCTAGAATCTCAAAGCTGAATCACTAGTAACAAAAGAGTTTCAAACTCACAGAAAATCGTTTTAGAGAACTGGAAATAATTCCATGCTTCTTAGCTTCTGGGTACTAGGTTTCTTTGTGTATTTCAATGAAATTCTGAAAAAATGATTCTCTCATGTGCCCCTCCAGGCTCCCCCAAGTTTGGTCATCCCACCATCAAGGGTGTTCTGTTTACAGTCTTTTGGATGTTTACCCTGATTAGGCGAAAATGCCTGAAAACGCGTCTGATTTAATTCTTAAATGGTTAAAGCTAGAACTTTAAAAATGCAGAACAACACTTTAATTCACAAGAGCACACTGTGCTTCTGTCCTGGTTCAAGTATCTCAAAGCTGAATCACTAGTAGCAAAAGAGTTTCAAACTCACAGAAAAGCGTTTTAGCCAACTGGAAATACTTCCATGTTACTTAGCTTGTGGGTTCTAGGTTTCTTTGTGTATTTATATGAAACTCTGACAAAATGATTCTGTCTTGTGCCCCTCATGGCTCCCCAAATTTGGTCAATCCATCATAACGGGTTTTTTGTTTCGAGCCTATTGGATGTTTACCCTGATTAGGCGAATTTCACTGAAAACAGCCTGTAGTTTAATTCCTCAATGGTTAATGCTAGAACTTTGAAAATGCAGAAAAGCACTTCAGATCACAAGAGCGCACTGTTCTCCTGTCCTGGTTCAAGTATCTCAAAGCTGAATCACTAGGTAGCAAAGAGTTTAAACTCACAGAAAAGCGATTTAGCCAACTGGAAATAATTCCATGTTTCTTAGCTTCAGGGTACTAGGTTTCTTTGTGTATTTCAATGAAACTCTGAAAAAATGATTCTCTCATGTGCCCCTCAAGGCTCCCCAAGTTTTGGTCATCCCACCATCAAGGGTGTTTTTTTTACAGTCTATTGATGTTTCCCCTGATTAGGTTAAAATGCCTGAAAAACGCCCTGTGAATTTAATTCTTAAATGGTTAATGCTAGAACTTTAAAATGAAGAACAACACTTTTGTTCACAAGAGCACACTGTGCTTCTCTCCTGGTTCAATTATCTCAAAGCTGAATCACTAGGTAGCAAAAGAGTTTCAAACTCACAGAAAAGTGTTTTAGCCAACTGGAAATAATTCAATGTTTCTTAGCTAGTGGGTACTAGGTTTCTTTGTGTATTTCAATGAAACTCTGACAAAATGATTCTCTCTTGTTCCCCTCATGGCTCCCCAAATTTGGTCAATCCATCATCATGGGTTTTTTTTCTTTAGAGCCTATTGGATGTTTACCCTGATTAGGCGAATTTCACTGAAAACGCCTGTAGTTTAATACTTAATGGTTAATGCTAGAACTTTGAAAATGCAGAAAAGCCCTTCAGATCACAAGAGCACACTGTGCTTCTGTCCTGGTTCAAGTATCTCAAAGCTGAATCTCTAGGTAACAAAAGAGTTTCAAACTCACAGAAAAAAATGCGTTTTAGCCAACTGGAAATAATTCCATGTTTCTTAGCTTCTGGGTACTAGGTTTCTTTGTGTATTTCAATGAAACTCTGACAAAATGATTCTCTTTTGTGTCCCTTCATGGCTCCCCAAATTTGGTCA
>JAKELJ010000035.1:37456-75783 GCA_025594165.1 Tamias sibiricus | reverse complement strand
AAATACACAAAGAAACCTAGTACCCAGAAGCTAAGAAACATGGAATTATTTCCAGTTGGCTGAATCGCTTTTCTGTGAGTTTGAAACTCTTTTGCTACCTAGTGATTCACCTTTGAGATACTTGAACCAGGACAGAAGCACAGTGTGCTCTTGAGATCTGAAGTGCTTTTCTGCATTTTCAAAGATCTACCATTAACCATTGAGGAATTAAACTAAAGGCGTTTTCAGTGAAATTTGCCTAATCAGGGTAAATATCCAATAGGCTCTATGCAAAAAACACGTGATGGTGGATTGACCAAACTTGGGGAGCCATGAGGGGCACAGGAGAGAATTATTTTGTCAGAGTTTCATTGAAATACAGAAAGAAACCTATAGGTACCCACAAGCTAAGAAACATTAATTATTTCCAGTTCGCTAAAACACTTTTCTGTGAGTTTGAAACTCTTTTGATACCTAGTGATTCAGCTTTGAGATACTTGAACCAGGAAAGAAGCACAGTGTGCTCTTGTGATCTGAAGGGCTTTTCTGCATTTTCAAAGATCTAGCATTAACCATTTAAGTATTAAACTACAGGCGTTTTCAGTGAAATTCGCCTAATCAGGGTAAACATCCAATAGGCTCTAAAGAAAAAACCCATGATGATGGATTGACCAAATTTGGGGAGCCATGAGGGGAACAAAGAGAGAATCATTTTGTCAGAGTTTCATTGAAATACACAAAGAAACCTAATACCCACAAGCTAAGAAACATGGAATTATTTCCAGTTGGCTAAAATGCTGTTCTGTGAGTTTGAAACTCTTTTGCTACCTAAAGATTCAGCTTTGAGATACTTGATGCAGGAGAGAATCACAGTGTGGTCTTGTGAACTAAAGTGTTGTTCTGCGTTTTTAAATTCTAGCATTAACCATTTAAGAATTAAACTCACAGGCGTTTTCAGGCATTTTCACATAATCAGGGTAAACATCCAATAGACTGTAAACAAAACACCCTTGATGGTGGGATGACCAAACTTGGGGAGCCTTGAGGGACACATGAGAGGATCATTTTTTCAGAGTTTCATTGAAATACACAAAGAAACCTAGTGCCCAAAAGCTAAGAAACATGGAATTATTTCAGTTCGCTAAAACGCATTTCTGTGAGTTTGAAACTCTTTTGATACCTAGTGATTCAGCTTTGAGATACCTGAACCAGGACAGAAGCACAGTGTGCTTATGTGATCGGAAGTGCTTTTCTGCATTTTCAAAGTTCTAGCTTTAACCATTGAGGAATTAAACTACAGGCGTTTTCAGTGAAATTCGCCTAATCAGGCAAAACATCCAATAGGCTCTAAAAAAAACCCGTGATCGTGGGATGACCAAATTTGGGGAGCGATGAGGGGCACAAGAGAGAATCATTTTGTCAGAGTTTCATTGAAATACACAAAGAAACCTAGTACCCAGAAGCCAAGAAACATGGAAATATTTCCAGTTGGCTATATCGCTTTTCTGTGAGTTTGAAACTCTTTTGCTACCTAGTGATTCAGCTTTGAGATACTTGAACCAGGACAGGAGCACAGTGTTCTCTTGTGATCTGAAGTGCTTTTCTGCATTTTCAAAGTTCTAGCATTAACCATTGAGGAATTAAACTATAGGCGTTTTCAGTGAAATTTGCCTAATCAGGGTAAACATCCAATAGGCTCTAAACAAAAAACTCGTGATGGTGGATTGACCAAATTTGGGGAGCCATGAGAGGAACAAGAGAGAATCATTTTGTCAGAGTTTCATTTAAATACACAAAAAAAACCTAATACCCACAAGGTAAGAAACATGGAATTATTTCCAGTTGGCTAAAATGCTGTTCTGTGAGTTTGAATCTCTTTTGCTACCTAGAGATTCAGCTTTGAGATACTTGATTCAGGAGAGAATCACAGTGTGCTCTTGTGAACTAAAGTGTTGTTCTGCGTTTTTAAAGTTCTAGCATTAAACATTTAAGAATTAAACTCACAGGCGTTTTCAGGCAATTTTGCCTAATCAGGGTAAACATCCAATAGACTGTAAACAAAACACCCTTGATGGTGGGATGACCAAACTTGGGGAGCCTTCAGGGGCACATGACAGAATCATTTTTTCAGAGTTTCATTGAAATACACAAAGAAACCTAGTGCCCAGAAGCTAAGAAACATGGAATTATTTCAGTTCGCTAAAACGCTTTTCTGTGAGTTTGAAACTCTTTTGATACCTAGTGATTCAGCTTTGAAATATTTGAACCAGGACAGAAGCACAGTGTGCTTTTGTGATCTGAAGTGCTTTTCTGCATTTTCAAAGTTCTAGCATTAACCATTGAGGAATTAAACTACAGGCGTTTTCAGCGAAATTCGCCTAATCAGGGTAAATATCCAATAGGCTCTATACAAAAAACACGTGATGGTGGATTGACCAAACTTGGGGAGCCATGAGGGGCACAAGAGAGAATCATTTTGTCAGCATTTCATTGAAATACACAAAGAAACCTAGTACCCACAAGCTAAGAAACATGGAATTATTTCCAGTTGGCTAAAACGCTTTTCTGTGTGTTTGAAACTCTTTGGCTACCTAGTGATTGAGCTTTGAGATACTTGAACCAGGAGAGAAGCACAGTGTGCACTTGTGAAGTACAGTGTTGTTCTGCGTTTTTAAAGTTCTAGCATTAACCATTTAAGAATTAAACTCACAGGCGTTTTTTAAACAAAAAATCCGTGATGGTGAGATGACCAAATTTGGGGAGCCATGAAGGACACAAAAGAGAATCATTTTGTCAGAGTTTCATTGAAATACACAAAGAAACCTAGTACCCAGAAGCTAAGAAACATGGAATTATTTCCAGTTGGCTAAAACGCTTTTCTGTGAGTTTGAAACTCTTTTGTTACCTAGAGATTCAGCTTTGAGATACTTGAACCAGGACAGAAGCACAGTGTGCTCTTGTGATCTGAAGGGCTTTTCTGCATTTTCAAAGTTCTAGCATTAACCATTTAAGTATTAAACTACAGGCGTTTTCAGTGAAATTCGCCTAATCAGGGTAAACATCCAATAGGCTCTAAAGAAAAAACCCATGATGATGGATTGACCAAATTTGGGGAGCCATGAGGGGAACAAGAGAGAATCATTTTGTCAGAGTTTCATTGAAATACACAAAGAAACCTAGTACCCACTAGCTAAGAAACATTGAATTATTTCCAGTTGGCTAAAACACTTTTCTGTGAGTTTGAAACTCTTTTGCTACCTAGTGATTCAGCTTTGAGATAATTGAACCAGGAGAGAAGCACAGTGTGCTCTTGTGAACAAAAGTGTTGTTCTTCATTTTTAAAGTTCTAGCATTAACCATTTAAGAATTAAATTCACAGGCGTTTTCAGGCATTTTAACCTAATCAGGGGAAACATCCAATAGACTGTAAAAAAAACACCCTTGATGGTGGGATGACCAAACTTGGGGAGCCTTGAGGGGCACATGAGAGAATCATTTTTTCAGAGTTTCATTGAAATACACAAAGAAACCTAGTACCCTGAAGCTAAGAAACATGGAATTATTTCCAGTTGGCTAAATCGCTTTTCTGTGAGTTTAAACTCTTTTGCTACCTAGTGATTCAGCTTTGAGATACTTGAACCAGGACAGGAGAACAGTGCGCTCTTGTGATCTGAAGTGCTTTTCTGCATTTTCAAAGTTCTAGCATTAACCATTGAGGAATTAAACTACAGGCGTTTTCAGTGAAATTCGCCTAATCAGGGTAAACATCCAATAGGCTCGAAACAAAAAACCCGTTATGATGGATTGACCAAATTTGGGGAGCCATGAGGGGCACAAGACAGAATCATTTTGTCAGAGTTTCATATAAATACACAAAGAAACCTAGAACCCACAAGCTAAGTAACATGGAAGTATTTCCAGTTGGCTAAAACGCTTTTCTGTGAGTTTGAAACTCTTTTGCTACCTAGTGATTCAGCTTTGAGATACTTGAACCAGGACAGAAGCACAGTGTGCTCTTGTGAATTAAAGTGTTGTTCTGCATTTTTAAAGTTCTAGCTTTAACCATTTAAGAATTAAACTCAGACGCGTTTTCAGGCATTTTCGCCTAATCAGGGTAAACATCCAAAAGACTGTAAACAGAACACCCTTGATGGTGGGATGACCAAACTTGGGGAGCCTGGAGGGGCACATGAGAGAATCATTTTTTCAGAATTTCATTGAAATACACAAAGAAACCTAGTACCCAGAAGCTAAGAAGCATGGAATTATTTCCAGTTCTCTAAAACGATTTTCTGTGAGTTTGAAACTCTTTTGTTACCTAGTGATTCAGCTTTGAGATTCTAGATCCAGAAAAGAAGCACAGTGTGCTCTTGTGATCTGGAGTACTTTTCTGCATTACCAAAGTTCTAGCATTAACCATTGAGGAATTAAACTACAAGCGTTTTCAGTGAAATTCGCCTAATCAGGGTAAACATCCAATAGGCTCTAAACAAAAAACCCGTGATGGTTGATTGACCACATTTGGGGAGCCATGAGGGGCACAAGAGAGAATCATTTTGTCAGAGTATCATTGAAATACACAAAGAAACCTAGTACCAAGAAGCTAAGAAACATGGAATTATTTCCAGTTGGCAAAAACGCTTTTCTGTGAGTATGAAACTCTTTTGCTACCTAGTGATTCAGCTTAGAGATACTTGAACCAGGACAGAAGCACAGTGTGCTCGTGTGAACTAAAGTGTTGTTCTGCATTTTTAAAGTTCTAGCATTAACCATTTAAGAATTAAACTCACAGGAGTTTTCAGGCATTTTCGCCTAATCAGGGTAAACATCCAATAGAGTGTAAACAAAACACCCTTGATTGTGAAATGACCAAACTTGGAAAGCCTTGAGGGGCACATGAGAGAATCATTTTTTCAGAGTTTCATTGAAATACACAAAGAAACCTAGTACCGAGAAGCTAAGAAGCATGGAATTATTTCCAGTTCTCTAAAACGATTTTCTGTGAGTTTGAAACTCTTTTGTTACCTAGTGATTCAGCTTTGAGATTCTAGATCCAGAAAAGAAGCACAGTGTGCTCTTGTGATCTGGAGTACTTTTCTGCATTACCAAAGTTCTAGCATTAACCATTGAGGAATTAAACTACAAGCGTTTTCAGTGAAATTCGCCTAATCAGGGTAAACATCCAATAGGCTCTAAACAAAAAACCCGTGATGGTTGATTGACCACATTTGGGGAGCCATGAGGGGCACAAGAGAGAATCATTTTGTCAGAGTATCATTGAAATACACAAAGAAACCTAGTACCAAGAAGCTAAGAAACATGGAATTATTTCCAGTTGGCAAAAAACGCTTTTCTGTGAGTATGAAACTCTTTTGCTACCTAGTGATTCAGCTTAGAGATACTTGAACCAGGACAGAAGCACAGTGTGCTCGTGTGAACTAAAGTGTTGTTCTGCATTTTTAAAGTTCTAGCATTAACCATTTAAGAATTAAACTCACAGGAGTTTTCAGGCATTTTCGCCTAATCAGGGTAAACATCCAATAGAGTGTAAACAAAACACCCTTGATTGTGAAATGACCAAACTTGGAAAGCCTTGAGGGGCACATGAGAGAATCATTTTTTCAGAGTTTCATTGAAATACACAAAGAAACCTAGTACCGAGAAGCTAAGAAGCATGGAATTATTTCCAGTTCTCTAAAACAATTTTCTGTGAGTTTGAAACTTTTTGTTACCTAGTGATTCAGCTTTGAGTTTCGAGATCCAGAAAAGAAGCACAGTGAGCTCTTGTGATCTGAAGTGCTTTTCTGCATTTTCAAAGTTCTATCCTTAACCATTGAGGAATTAAACTATAGGCGTTTTCAGTGAAATTCGCCTAATCAGGGTAAACATCCAATAGGCTCGAAACAAAAAACCCATGATGATGGATTGACCAAATTTGGGGAGCCATGAGGGGCACAAGACAGAATCATTTTGTCAGAGTTTCATGTAAATACACAAAGAAACCTAGTACCCACAAGCTAAGAAACATGGAAGTATTTCCAGTTGGCTAAAAAACGCTTTTCTGTGAGTTTGAAACTCTTTTGCTACCTAGTGATTCAGCTTTGAGATACTTGAACCAGGACAGAAGCACAGTGTGCTCTTGTGAACTAAAGTGTTGTTCTGCGTTTTTAAAGTTCTAGCATTAACCATTTAAGAATTAAACTCAGACGCGTTTTGACGCATTTTCGCCTAATCAGGGTAAGCATCCAAAAGACTGTAAACAAAACACCCTTGATGGTGGGATGACCAAATGTGGGGAGCCTTGAGGGGCACATGAGAGAATCATTTTTTCAGAGTTTCATTGAAATACACAAAGAAACCTAGTGCCCAGAAGCTAAGAAACATGGAATTATTTCCAGTTCGCTAAAACGCTTTTCTGTGAGTTTGAAACTCTTTTGCTACCTAGTGATTCAGCTTTGAGATTCTAGATCCAGAAAAGAAGCACAATGAGCTCTTGTGATCTGAAGTGCTTTTCTGCATTTTCAAAGTTCTAGCATTAACCATTGAAGAATTAAACTACAGGCGTTTTCAGTGAAATTCGCCTAATCAGGGTAAACATCCAATAGACTGTAAACAAAACACCCTTGATTTTGAAATGACCAAACTTGGGGAGCCTTGAGGGGCACATGAGAGAATCATTTTTTCAGAATTTCATTGAAATACACAAAGAAACCTAGTGCCCAGAAGCTAAGAAAGATGGAATTATTTCCAGTTCGCTAAAACGCTTTTCTCTGAGTTTGAAACTCTTTTGTTACCTAGTGATTCAGCTTTGAGATTCTAGATCCAGAAAAGAAGCACAATGAGCTCTTGTGATCTGAAGTGCTTTTCTGCATTTTCAAAGTTCTAGCATTAACCATTGAGGAATTAAACTACAGGCGTTTTCAGTGAAATTCGCCTAATCAGGGTAAACATCCAATAGGCTCTCAACAAAAAACCCTTGATCGTGGGATGACCAAATTTGGGGAGCCATTAGGGGCACAAGAGAGAATCATTTTGTCAGAGTTTCATTGAAATACACAGAGAAAACTAGTACCCACAAGCTAAGAAACATGGAATTATTTCCAGTTGGCTAAATCGCTTTTCTGTGAGTTTGAAACTCTTTTGCTACCTAGTGATTCAGCTTTGAGATACTTGAACCAGGAAAGGAGCACAGTGTGCTCTTGTGATCTGAAGTGCTTTTCTGCATTTTCAACGTTCTAGCATTAACCATTGAGGAATTGAACTACAGGCGTTTTCAGTGAAATTCGCCTAATCAGGGTAAACGTCCAATAGGCTCTAAACAAAAAACCCGTTATGGTGGATTGACCAAATTTGGGGAGCCATGAGGGGCACAAGAGAGAATCATTTTGTCAGAGTTTCATTGAAATACACAAAGAAAACTAGTACCCACAAGCAAAGAAATATGGAAGTATTTCCAGTTGGCTAAAACGCTTTTCTGTGAGTTTGAAACTCTTTTGCTACCTAGTGATTCAGCTTTGAGATACTTGAACCAGTACAGAAGCACAGTGTGCTCTTGTGAACTAAAGTGTTGTTCTGCGTTTTTAAAGTTCTAGCATTAACCATTTAAGAATTAAACTCAGAGGCGTTTTCAGGCATTCTCGCCTAATCAGAATAAACATCCAATAGACTGTAAACAAAACACCCTTGATGATGGGATGACCAAACTTGGGGAGCCTTGAGGGGCACATGAGAGAATCATTTGTTCAGAATTTCATTGAAATACACAAAGAAACCTAGTGCCCAGAAGCTAAGAAACATGGAATTATTTCCAGTTCGCTAAAACGCTTTTCTGTGAGTTTGAAACTCTTTTGCTACCTAGTGATTCAGCTTTGAGATATTGAACCAGGACAAAAGCACAGTGTGCTCTTGTGATCTGGACTGCTTTTCTGCATTACCAAAGTTCTAGCCTTAACCATTGAGGAATTAAACTACAGGCGTTTTCAGTGAAATTCGCCTAATCAGGGTAAACATCCAATAGGCTCTAAAGAAAAAACCCGTGATGGTGAATTGACCACATTTGGGGAGCCATGAGGAGCACAAGAGAGAATCATTTTGTCAGAGTATGATTGAAATACACAAATAAACCTAGTACCCAGAAGCTAAGAAACATGGAAGTATTTCCAGTTGGCTAAAACGCTTTTCTGTGAGTTTGAAACTCTTTTGCTACCTAGTGATTCAGCTTTGAGATACTTGAACCAGGACAGAAGCACAGTGTGCTCTTGTGAACTAAAGTGTTGTTCTGCGTTTTTAAAGTTCTAGCATTAACCATTTAAGAATTAAACTCTGAGGCGTTTTCAGGCATTTTCGCCCAATCAGGGTAAACATCCAAAAGACTGTAAACAAAACACCCTTGATGGTGGGATGACCAAACTTGGGGAGCCTGGAGGGGCACATGAGAGAATCCTTTTTTCAGAGTTTCATTGAAATACACAAAGAAACCTAGTACCGAGAAGCTAAGAAGCATGGAATTATTTCCAGTTCTCTAAAACAATTTTCTGTGAGTTTGAAACTCTTTTGTTACCTAGTGATTCAGCTTTGAGATTCTAGATCCAGAAAAGAAGCACAGTGAGCTTTTGTGATCTGAAGTGCTTTTCTGCATTTTCAAAGTTCTAGCATTAACCATTGAGGAATTAATCTACAGGCGTTTTCAGTGAAATTCGCCTAATCAGGGTAAATATCCAATAGGCTACAAACAAAAAAAAACGTGATCGTGGGATGAGCAAATTTGGGGAGCCATGAGGGGCACAAGAGAGAATCATTTTGTCAGAGTTTCACTGAAATACACAAAGAAACCTAGTACCCAGAAGCTAAGAAACATGGAATTATTTCCAGTTGGCTAAATCGCTTTTCTGTGAGTTTAAAATCTTTTGCTACCTAGTGATTCAGCTTTGAGATACTTGAAACAGGACAAAAGAACAGTGTGCTCTTGTAAATCTGAAGTGCTTTTCTGCATTTTCAAAGTTCTAGCATTAACCATTGAGGAATTAAACTACAGGGGTTTTCAGTGAAATTCGCCTAATCAGGGAAAACATCCAATAGGCTCGAAACAAAAAACCCGTGATGATGGATTGACCAAATTTGGGGAGCCATGAGGGGCACAAGAGAGAATCATTTTGTCAGAGTTTCATTGAAATACACAAAGAAACCTAGTACCCAGAAGCTAAGAAACATGGAATTATTTCCAGTTGGCCAAATCGCTTTTCTGTGAGTTTGAAATTCTTTTGCTACCTAGTGATTCAGCTTTGAGATACTTGAACCAGGAAAAGAGCACAGTGTGCTCTTGTGATCTGAAGTTCTTTTCTGCATTTTCAAAGTTCTATCCTTAACCATTGAGGAATTAAACTACAGGCGTTTTCAGTGAAATTCGCCTAATCAGGGTAAACATCCAATAGGCTCGAAACAAAAAACCCATGATGATGGATTGACCAAATTTGGGGAGCCATGAGGGGCACAAGACAGAATCATTTTGTAAGAGTTTCATGTAAATACACAAAGAAACCTAGTACCCACAAGCTAAGAAAAATGGAAGTATTTCCAGTTGGCTAAAACGCTTTTCTGTGAGTTTGAAACTCTTTTGCTACCTAGTGATTCAGCTTTGAGATACTTGAACCAGGACAGAAGCACAGTGTGCTCTTGTGAACTAAAGTGTTGTTCTGCGTTTTTAAAGTTCTAGCAATAACCATTTAAGAATTAAACTCAGAGACGTTTTCAGGCATTTTTGCCTAATCATGGTAAACATCCAATAGACTGTAAACAAAACACCCTTGATGGTGGGATGACCAAACTTGGGGAGCCTTGAGGGGCACATGAGAGAATCATTTTTTCAGAGTTTCAATGAAATACACAAAGAAACCTAGTGCCCAGAAGCTAAGAAACATGGAATTATTTCCAGTTCGCTAAAACGCTTTTCTGTGAGTTTGAAACTCTTTTGTTACCTAGTGATTCAGCTTTGAGTTTCGAGATCCAGAAAAGAAGCACAGTGAGCTCTTGTGATCTGAAGTGCTTTTCTGCATTTTCAAAGTTCTAGCATTAACCATTGAGGAATTAAACTACAGGCGTTTTCAGTGAAATTCGCCTAATCAGGGTAAACATCCAATAGGCTCTAAACAAAAAACCCGTGATGGTGGATTGACCAAATTTGGGAAGCCATGAGGGGCACAAAAGAGAATCATTTTTTCAGAATTTCATTGAAATACACAAAGAAACCTAGTACCCACAAGCTAAGAAACATGGAAGTATTTCCAGTTGGCTAAAACGCTTTTCTGTGAGTTTGAAACTCTTTTGCTACCTAGTGATTCAGCTTTGAGATACTTGAACCAGGACAGAAGCATAGTGTGCTCTTGTGAACTAAAGTGTTGTTCTGCATTTTTAAAGTTCTAGCATTCACCATTTAAGAATTAAACTCAGAGGCGTTTTCAGGCATTTTCGCCTAATCATGGTAAATATCCAATAGACTGTAAACAAAACACCCTTGATGGTGGGATGACCAAACTTGGGGAGCCTTGAGGGGCACATGAGAGAATCATTTTTTCAGAGTTTCATTGAAATTCACAAAGAAACCTAGTGCCCAGAAGCTAAGAAACTTGGAATTATTTCAGGTTGGCTAAATTGCTTTTGTGTGAGTTTGAAACTCTTTTGTTACCTAGTGATTCAGCTTTGAGTTTCGAGATCCAGAAAAGAAGCACAGTGAGCTCTTTTGATCTGAAGTGCTTTTCTGCATTTTCAAAGTTCTAGCATTAACCATTGAGGAATTAAACTACAGGCGTTTTCAGTGAAATTCGCCTAATCAGGGTAAACATCCAATAGGCTCGAAACAAAAAACCCGTGATGATGGATTGACCAAATTTGGGGAGCCATGAGGGGCACAAGAGAGAATCATTTTGTCAGAGTTTCATTGAAATACACAAAGAAACCTAGTACCCAGAAGCTAAGAAACATGGAAGTATTTCCAGTTGGCTAAAACGCTTTTCTGTGAATTTGAAACTCTTTTGCTACCTAGTGATTCAGCTTTGAGATACTTGAACCAGGACAGAAGCACAGTGTGCTCTTGTGAACTAAAGTGTTGTTCTGCGTTTTTAAAGTTCTAGCATTAACCATTTAAGAATTAAACTCAGAGGCGTTTTCAGGCATTTTCGCCTAATCAGGGTAAACATCCAATAGACTGTAAACAAAACACCCTTGATTGTGAAATGACCGAACTTGGGGATCCTTGAGGGGCACATGAGAGAATCATTTTTTCAGAATTTCACTGAAATACACAAAGAAACCTAGTGCCCAGAAGCTAAGAAACATGGAATTATTTCCAGTTCGCTAAAACGCTTTTCTGTGAGTTTGAAACTCTTTTGTTACCTAGTGATTCAGCTTTGAGATTCTAGATCCAGAAAAGAAGCACAGTGAGCTCTTGTGATCTGAAGTGCTTTTTTGCATTTTCAAAGTTCTAGCATTAACCATTGAGGAATTAAACTACAGGCGTTTTCAGTGAAGTTCGCCTAATCAGGGTAAATATCCAATAGGCTCTAAACAACAAACCCGTGATCGTGGGATGACCAAATTTGGGGAGCCATGAGGGGCACACGAGAGAATCATTTTATCAGAGTTTCATTGAAATACACAAAGAAACCTAGTACCCAAAAGCTAAGAAACATGGAATTATTTCCAGTTGGCTAAATCGCTTTTCTGTGAGTTTAAACTCTTTTGCTACCTAGTGATTCAGCTTTGAGATACTTGAACCAGGACAGGAGAACAGTGTGCTCTTGTGATCTGAAGTGCTTTTCTGCATTTTCAAAGTTCTATCCTTAACCATTGAGGAATTAAACTATAGGCGTTTTCAGTGAAATTCGCCTAATCAGGGTAAACATCCAATAGGCTCGAAACAAAAAACCCATGATGATGGATTGACCAAATTTGGGGAGCCATGAGGGGCACAAGACAGAATCATTTTGTCAGAGTTTCATGTAAATACACAAAGAAACCTAGTACCCACAAGCTAAGAAACATGGAAGTATTTCCAGTTGGCTAAAACGCTTTTCTGTGAGTTTGAAACTCTTTTGCTACCTAGTGATTCAGCTTTGAGATACTTGAACCAGGACAGAAGCACAGTGTGCTCTTGTGAACTAAAGTTTTGTTCTGCGTTTTTAAAGTTCTAGCACTAACCATTTAAGAATTAAACTCAGACGCGTTTTGACGCATTTTCGCCTAATCAGGGTAAACATCCAAAAGACTGTAAACAAAACACCCTTGATGGTGGGATGACCAAATGTGGGGAGCCTTGAGGGGCACATGAGAGAATCATTTTTTCAGAGTTTCATTGAAATACACAAAGAAACCTAGTGCCCAGAAGCTAAGAAACATGGAATTATTTCCAGTTCGCTAAAACGCTTTTCTGTGAGTTTGAAACTCTTTTGCTACCTAGTGATTCAGCTTTGAGATATTGAACCAGGACAGAAGCACAGTGTGCTCTTGTGATCTGGAGTACTTTTCTGCATTACCAAAGTTCTAGCATTAACCATTGAGGAATTAAACTACAGGCGTTTGCAGTGAAATTCGCCTAATCAGGGTAAATATCCAATAGGCTCTAAACAAAAAACCTGTGGTGGTGAATTGACCACATTTGGGGAGCCATGAGGGGCACAAGAGAGAATCATTTTTTCAGAGTATCATTGAAATACACAAAGAAACCTAGTACCCAGAAGCTAAGAAACATGGAATTATTTCCATTTGGCTAAAACGCTTTTCTGTGAGTTTGAAACTCTTTTGCTACCTAGTCATTTCAGCTTTGAGATACTTGAACGAGGACAGAAGCACAGTGTGCTCTTGTGAACTAAAGTGTTGTTCTGCATTTTTAACGTTCTAGCATTAACCATTTAAGAATTAAACTCACAGGCGTTTTCAGGCATTTTCGCCTAATCAGGGTAAACATCCAATAGACTGTAAACAAAACACCCTTGATTTTGAAATGACCAAACTTGGGGAGCCTTGAGGGGCACATGAGAGAATCATTTTTTCAGAGTTTCATTGAAATACACAAAGAAACCTAGTGCCCAGAAGCTAAGAAACATGGAATTATTTCCAGTTCGCTAAAACGCTTTTCTCTGAGTTTGAAACTCTTTTGTTACCTAGTGATTCAGCTTTGAGATTCTAGATCCAGAAAAGAAGCACAATGAGCTCCTGTGATCTGAAGTGCTTTTCTGCATTTTCAAAGTTCTAGCATTAACCATTGAGGAATTAAACTACAGGCGTTTTCAGTGAAATTCGCCTAATCAGGGTAAACATCCAATAGGCTCTCAACAAAAAACCCTTGATCGTGGGATGACCAAATTTGGGGAGCCATGAGGGGCACAAGAGAGAATCATTTTGTCAGAGATTCATTGAAATACACAGAGAAAACTAGTACCGACAAGCTAAGAAACATGGAATTATTTCCAGTTGGCTAAATCGCTTTTATGTGAGTTTGAAACTCTTTTGCTACCTAGTGATTCAGCTTTGAGATACTTGAACCAGGAAAGGAGCACAGTGTGCTCTTGTGATCTGAAGTGCTTTTCTGCATTTTCAACGTTCTAGCATTAACCATTGAGGAATTGAACTACAGGCGTTTTCAGTGAAATTCGCCTAATCAGGGTAAACGTCCAATAGGCTCTAAACAAAAAACCCGTTATGGTGGATTGACCAAATTTGGGGAGCCATGAGGGGCACAAGAGAGAATCATTTTGTCAGAGTTTCATTGAAATACACAAAGAAAACTAGTACCCACAAGCAAAGAAATATGGAAGTATTTCCAGTTGGCTAAAACGCTTTTCTGTGAGTTTGAAACTCTTTTGCAACCTAGTGATTCAGCTTTGAGATACTTGAACCAGGAAAGAAGCACAGTGTGCTCTTGTGAACTAAAGTGTTGTTCTGCGTTTTTAAAGTTCTAGCATTAACCATTTAAGAATTAAACTCAGAGGCGTTTTCAGGCATTCTCGCCTAATCAGAATAAACATCCAATAGACTGTAAACAAAACACCCTTGATGATGGGATGACCAAACTTGGGGAGCCTTGAGGGGCACATGAGAGAATCATTTGTTCAGAGTTTCATTGAAATACACAAAGAAACCTAGTGCCCAGAAGCTAAGAAACATGGAATTATTTCCAGTTCGCTAAAAAGCTTTTCTGTGAGTTTGAAACTCTTTTGTTACCTAGTGATTCAGCTTTGAGATTCTAGAACCAGAAAAGAAGCACAGTGAGCTCTTGTGATCTGAAGTGCATTTCTGCATTGTCAAAGTTCTAGCATTAACCATTGAGGAATTAAACTACAGGCGTTTTCAATGAAATTCGCCTAATCAGGGTAAAAATCCAATAGGCTCTAAACAAAAAACCCGTGATCGTGGGATGACCAAATTTGGGGAGCCCTGAGGGGCACAAGAGAGAATCATTTTGTCAGAGTTTCATTGAAATACACAAAGAAACCTAGTACCCAGATGTTAAGAAACATGGAATTACTTCCAGTTCGCTAAAACGCTTTTCTGTGAGTTTGAAACTCTTTTGCTACCTAGTGATTCAGCTTTGAGATATTGAACCAGGACAAAAGCACAGTGTGCTCTTGTGATCTGGAGTGCTTTTCTGCATTACCAAAGTTCTAGCATTAACCATTGAGGAATTAAACTACAGACGTTTTCAGTGAAATTCGCCTAATCAGGGTAAACATCCAATAGGCTCTAAAGAAAAAACCCGTGATGGTGAATTGACCACATTTGGGGAGCCATGAGGGGCACAAGAGAGAATCATTTTGTCATTGTATCATTGAAATACACAAAGAAACCTAGTACCCAGAAGCTAAGAAACATGGAATTATTTCCATTTGGCTAAAACGCTTTTCTGTGAGTTTGAAACTCTTTTGCTACCTAGTGATTCAGCTTTGAGATACTTGAACGAGGACAGAAGCACAGTGTGCTCTTGTGAACTAAAGTGTTGTTCTGGATTTTTAACATTCTAGCATTAACCATTTAAGAATTAAACTCACAGGCGTTTTCAGGCATTTTCGCCTAATTAGGGTAAACATCCAATAGACTGTAAACAAAATACCCTTGATTTTGAAATGACCAAACTTGGGGAGCCTTGAGGGTCACATGAGAGAATCATTTTTTCAGAGTTTCATTGAAATACACAAAGAAACCTAGTGCCCAGAAGCTAAGAAACATGGAATTATTTCCAGTTCCCTAAAACGCTTTCCTGTGAGTTTGAAACTCTTTTGCTACCTAGTGATTCAGCTTTGAGATATTGAACCAGGACAAAAGCACAGTGTGCTCTTGTGATCTGGAGTGCTTTTCTGCATTACCAAACTTCTAGCATTAAACATTGAGGAATTAAACTACAGTCGTTTTCAGTGAAATTTGCCTAATCAGGGTAAACATCCAATAGGCTCTAAAGAAAAAACCCGTGATGGTGAATTGACCACATTTGGGGAGCCATGAGGGGCACAAGAGAGAATCATTTTGTCTGAGTATCATTGAAATACACAAAGAAACCTAGTGCCCAGAAGCTAAGAAACATGGAATTATTTCCAGTTGGAAAAAAAGCTTTTCTGTGAGTTTGAAACTCTTTTGCTACCTAGTGATTCAGCTTTGAGATACTTGAACCAGGACAGAAGCACAGTGTGCTCTTGTGAACTAAAGTGTTGTTCTGCATTTTCAAAGTTCTAGCATTAACCATTTAAGAATTAAACTCACAGGCGTTTTCAGGCATTTTCGCCTAATCAGGGTAAACATCCAATAGACTATAAACAAAACACCCTTGATTGTGAAATGACCAAACTTGGGGAGCCTTGAGGGGCACATGAGAGAATCATTTTTTCAGAGTTTCATTGAAATACACAAAGAAACCTAGTGCCCAGAAGCTAAGAGACATGGAATTATTTCCAGTTCGCTAAAAAGCTTTTCTGTGAGTTTGAAACTCTTTTGTTACCTAGTGATTCAGCTTTGAGATTCTAGAACCAGAAAAGAAGCACAGTGAGCTCTTGTGATCTGAAGTGCTTTTCTGCATTGTCAAAGTTCTAGCATTAACCATTGAGGAATTAAACTACAGGCGTTTTCAATGAAATTCGCCTAATCAGGGTAAAAATCCAATAGGCTCTAAACAAAAAACCCGTGATCGTGGGATGACCAAATTTGGGGAGCCCTGAGGGGCACAAGAGAGAATCATTTTGTCAGAGTTTCATTGAAATACACAAAGAAACCTAGTACCCAGATGTTAAGAAACATGGAATTACTTCCAGTTCGCTAAAACGCTTTTCTGTGAGTTTGAAACTCTTTTGCTACCTAGTGATTCAGCTTTGAGATATTGAACCAGGACAAAAGCACAGTGTGCTCTTGTGATCTGGAGTGCTTTTCTGCATTACCAAAGTTCTAGCATTAACCATTGAGGAATTAAACTACAGACGTTTTCAGTGAAATTCGCCTAATCAGGGTAAACATCCAATAGGCTCTAAAGAAAAAACCCGTGATGGTGAATTGACCACATTTGGGTAGCCATGAGGGGCACAAGAGAGAATCATTTTGTCATTGTATCATTGAAATACACAAAGAAACCTAGTACCCAGAAGCTAAGAAACATGGAATTATTTCCATTTGGCTAAAACGCTTTTCTGTGAGTTTGAAACTCTTTTGCTACCTAGTGATTCAGCTTTGAGATACTTGAACGAGGACAGAAGCACAGTGTGCTCTTGTGAACTAAAGTGTTGTTCTGGATTTTTAATATTCTAGCATTAACCATTTAAGAATTAAACTCACAGGCGTTTTCAGGCATTTTCGCCTAATCAGGGTAAACATCCAATAGACTGTAAACAAAATACCCTTGATTTTGAAATGACCAAACTTGGGGAGCCTTGAGGGGCACATGAGAGAATCATTTTTTCAGAGTTTCATTGAAATACACAAAGAAACCTAGTGCCCAGAAGCTAAGAAACATGGAATTATTTCCAGTTCCCTAAAACGCTTTTCTGTGAGTTTGAAACTCTTTTGCTACCTAGTGATTCAGCTTTGAGATATTGAACCAGGACAAAAGCACAGTGTGCTCTTGTGATCTGGAGTGCTTTTCTGCATTACCAAAGTTCTAGCATTAACCATTGAGGAATTAAACTACAGGCGTTTTCAGTGAAATTTGCCTAATCAGGGTAAACATCCAATAGGCTCTAAAGAAAAAAACCCGTGATGGTGAATTGACCACATTTGGGGAGCCATGAGGGGCACAAGAGAGAATCATTTTGTCTGAGTATCATTGAAATACACAAAGAAACCTAGTGCCCAGAAGCTAAGAAACATGGAATTATTTCCAGTTCGCTAAAACGCTTTTCTGTGAGTTTGAAACTCTTTTGTTACCTAGTGATTCAGCTTTGAGATTCTTGATCCAGAAAAGAAGCACAGTGAACTCTTGTGATCTGAAGTGCTTTTTTGCATTTTCAAAGTTCTAGCATTAACCATTGAGGAATTAAACTCACAGGCGTTTTCAGTGAAGTTCGCCTAATCAGGGTAAATATCCAATAGGCTCTAAACAACAAACCCCTGATCGTGGGATGACCAAATTTGGGGAGCCATGAGGGGCACAAGAGAGAATCATTTTTTCAGAGTTTCATTGAAATACACAAAGAAACCTAGTACCCAAAAGCTAAGAAACATGGAATTATTTCCAGTTGGCTAAATCGCTTTTCTGTGAGTTTAAACTCTTTTGCTACCTAGTGATTCAGCTTTGAGATACTTGAACCAGGACAGGAGAACAGTGTGCTCTTGTGATCTGAAGTGCTTTTCTGCATTTTCAAAGTTCTATCCTTAACCATTGAGGAATTAAACTATAGGCGTTTTCAGTGAAATTCGCCTAATCAGGGTAAACATCCAATAGGCTCGAAACAAAAAACCCATGATGATGGATTGACCAAATTTGGGGAGCCATGAGGGGCACAAGACAGAATCATTTTGTCAGAGTTTCATGTAAATACACAAAGAAACCTAGTACCCACAAGCTAAGAAACATGGAAGTATTTCCAGTTGGCTAAAACGCTTTTCTGTGAGTTTGAAACTCTTTTGCTACCTAGTGATTCAGCTTTGAGATACTTGAACCAGGACAGAAGCACAGTGTGCTCTTGTGAACTAAAGTTTTGTTCTGCGTTTTTAAAGTTCTAGCACTAACCATTTAAGAATTAAACTCAGACGCGTTTTGACGCATTTTCGCCTAATCAGGGTAAACATCCAAAAGACTGTAAACAAAACACCCTTGATGGTGGGATGACCAAATGTGGGGAGCCGTGAGGGGCACATGAGAGAATCATTTTTTCAGAGTTTCATTGAAATACACAAAGAAACCTAGTGCCCCAGAAGCTAAGAAACATGGAATTATTTCCAGTTCGCTAAAACGCTTTTCTGTGAGTTTGAAACTCTTTTGCTACCTAGTGATTCAGCTTTGAGATATTGAACCAGGACAGAAGCACAGTGTGCTCTTGTGATCTGGAGTACTTTTCTGCATTACCAAAGTTCTAGCATTAACCATTGAGGAATTAAACTACAGGCGTTTGCAGTGAAATTCGCCTAATCAGGGTAAACATCCAATAGGCTCTAAACAAAAAACCCGTGGTGGTGAATTGACCACATTTGGGGAGCCATGAGGGGCACAAGAGAGAATCATTTTTTCAGAGTATCATTGAAATACACAAAGAAACCTAGTACCCAGAAGCTAAGAAACATGGAATTATTTCCATTTGGCTAAAACGCTTTTCTGTGAGTTTGAAACTCTTTTGCTACCTAGTCATTCAGCTTTGAGATACTTGAACGAGGACAGAAGCACAGTGTGCTCTTGTGAACTAAAGTGTTGTTCTGCATTTTTAACGTTCTAGCATTAACCATTTAAGAATTAAACTCACAGGCGTTTTCAGGCATTTTCGCCTAATCAGGGTAAACATCCAATAGACTGTAAACAAAACACCCTTGATTTTGAAATGACCAAACTTGGGGAGCCTTGAGGGGCACATGAGAGAATCATTTTTTCAGAGTTTCATTGAAATACACAAAGAAACCTAGTGCCCAGAAGCTAAGAAACATGGAATTATTTCCAGTTGGAAAAAAAGCTTTTCTGTGAGTTTGAAACTCTTTTGCTACCTAGTGATTCAGCTTTGAGATACTTGAACCAGGACAGAAGCACAGTGTGCTCTTGTGAACTAAAGTGTTGTTCTGCATTTTCAAAGTTCTAGCATTAACCATTTAAGAATTAAACTCACAGGCGTTTTCAGGCATTTTCGCCTAATCAGGGTAAACATCCAATAGACTATAAACAAAACACCCTTGATTGTGAAATGACCAAACTTGGGGAGCCTTGAGGGGCACATGAGAGAATCATTTTTTCAGAGTTTCATTGAAATACACAAAGAAACCTAGTGCCCAGAAGCTAAGAGACATGGAATTATTTCCAGTTCGCTAAAAAGCTTTTCTGTGAGTTTGAAACTCTTTTGTTACCTAGTGATTCAGCTTTGAGATTCTAGAACCAGAAAAGAAGCACAGTGAGCTCTTGTGATCTGAAGTGCTTTTCTGCATTGTCAAAGTTCTAGCATTAACCATTGAGGAATTAAACTACAGGCGTTTTCAATGAAATTCGCCTAATCAGGGTAAAAATCCAATAGGCTCTAAACAAAAAACCCCGTGATCGTGGGATGACCAAATTTGGGGAGCCCTGAGGGGCACAAGAGAGAATCATTTTGTCAGAGTTTCATTGAAATACACAAAGAAACCTAGTACCCAGATGTTAAGAAACATGGAATTACTTCCAGTTCGCTAAAACGCTTTTCTGTGAGTTTGAAACTCTTTTGCTACCTAGTGATTCAGCTTTGAGATATTGAACCAGGACAAAAGCACAGTGTGCTCTTGTGATCTGGAGTGCTTTTCTGCATTACCAAAGTTCTAGCATTAACCATTGAGGAATTAAACTACAGACGTTTTCAGTGAAATTCGCCTAATCAGGGTAAACATCCAATAGGCTCTAAAGAAAAAACCCGTGATGGTGAATTGACCACATTTGGGTAGCCATGAGGGGCACAAGAGAGAATCATTTTGTCATTGTATCATTGAAATACACAAAGAAACCTAGTACCCAGAAGCTAAGAAACATGGAATTATTTCCATTTGGCTAAAACGCTTTTCTGTGAGTTTGAAACTCTTTTGCTACCTAGTGATTCAGCTTTGAGATACTTGAACGAGGACAGAAGCACAGTGTGCTCTTGTGAACTAAAGTGTTGTTCTGGATTTTTAATATTCTAGCATTAACCATTTAAGAATTAAACTCACAGGCGTTTTCAGGCATTTTCGCCTAATCAGGGTAAACATCCAATAGACTGTAAACAAAATACCCTTGATTTTGAAATGACCAAACTTGGGGAGCCTTGAGGGGCACATGAGAGAATCATTTTTTCAGAGTTTCATTGAAATACACAAAGAAACCTAGTGCCCAGAAGCTAAGAAACATGGAATTATTTCCAGTTCCCTAAAACGCTTTTCTGTGAGTTTGAAACTCTTTTGCTACCTAGTGATTCAGCTTTGAGATATTGAACCAGGACAAAAGCACAGTGTGCTCTTGTGATCTGGAGTGCTTTTCTGCATTACCAAACTTCTAGCATTAACCATTGAGGAATTAAACTACAGGCGTTTTCAGTGAAATTTGCCTAATCAGGGTAAACATCCAATAGGCTCTAAAGAAAAAACCCGTGATGGTGAATTGACCACATTTGGGGAGCCATGAGGGGCACAAGAGAGAATCATTTTGTCTGAGTATCATTGAAATACACAAAGAAACCTAGTGCCCAGAAGCTAAGAAACATGGAATTATTTCCAGTTCGCTAAAACGCTTTTCTGTGAGTTTGAAACTCTTTTGTTACCTAGTGATTCAGCTTTGAGATTCTAGATCCAGAAAAGAAGCACAGTGAACTCTTGTGATCTGAAGTGCTTTTTTGCATTTTCAAAGTTCTAGCATTAACCATTGAGGAATTAAACTACAGGCGTTTTCAGTGAAGTTCGCCTAATCAGGGTAAATATCCAATAGGCTCTAAACAACAAACCCGTGATCGTGGGATGACCAAATTTGGGGAGCCATGAGGGGCACAAGAGAGAATCATTTTATCAGAGTTTCATTGAAATACACAAAGAAACCTAGTACCCAAAAGCTAAGAAACATGGAATTATTTCCAGTTGGCTAAATCGCTTTTCTGTGAGTTTAAACTCTTTTGCTACCTAGTGATTCAGCTTTGAGATACTTGAACCAGGACAGGAGAACAGTGTGCTCTTGTGATCTGAAGTGCTTTTCTGCATTTTCAAAGTTCTATCCTTAACCATTGAGGAATTAAACTATAGGCGTTTTCAGTGAAATTCGCCTAATCAGGGTAAACATCCAATAGGCTCGAAACAAAAAACCCATGATGATGGATTGACCAAATTTGGGGAGCCATGAGGGGCACAAGACAGAATCATTTTGTCAGAGTTTCATGTAAATACACAAAGAAACCTAGTACCCACAAGCTAAGAAACATGGAAGTATTTCCAGTTGGCTAAAACGCTTTTCTGTGAGTTTGAAACTCTTTTGCTACCTAGTGATTCAGCTTTGAGATACTTGAACCAGGACAGAAGCACAGTGTGCTCTTGTGAACTAAAGTTTTGTTCTGCGTTTTTAAAGTTCTAGCACTAACCATTTAAGAATTAAACTCAGACGCGTTTTGACGCATTTTCGCCTAATCAGGGTAAACATCCAAAAGACTGTAAACAAAACACCCTTGATGGTGGGATGACCAAATGTGGGGAGCCGTGAGGGGCACATGAGAGAATCATTTTTTCAGAGTTTCATTGAAATACACAAAGAAACCTAGTGCCCAGAAGCTAAGAAACATGGAATTATTTCCAGTTCGCTAAAACGCTTTTCTGTGAGTTTGAAACTCTTTTGCTACCTAGTGATTCAGCTTTGAGATATTGAACCAGGACAGAAGCACAGTGTGCTCTTGTGATCTGGAGTACTTTTCTGCATTACCAAAGTTCTAGCATTAACCATTGAGGAATTAAACTACAGGCGTTTGCAGTGAAATTCGCCTAATCAGGGTAAACATCCAATAGGCTCTAAACAAAAAACCCGTGGTGGTGAATTGACCACATTTGGGGAGCCATGAGGGGCACAAGAGAGAATCATTTTTTCAGAGTATCATTGAAATACACAAAGAAACCTAGTACCCAGAAGCTAAGAAACATGGAATTATTTCCATTTGGCTAAAACGCTTTTCTGTGAGTTTGAAACTCTTTTGCTACCTAGTCATTCAGCTTTGAGATACTTGAACGAGGACAGAAGCACAGTGTGCTCTTGTGAACTAAAGTGTTGTTCTGCATTTTTAACGTTCTAGCATTAACCATTTAAGAATTAAACTCACAGGCGTTTTCAGGCATTTTCGCCTAATCAGGGTAAACATCCAATAGACTGTAAACAAAACACCCTTGATTTTGAAATGACCAAACTTGGGGAGCCTTGAGGGGCACATGAGAGAATCATTTTTTCAGAGTTTCATTGAAATACACAAAGAAACCTAGTGCCCAGAAGCTAAGAAACATGGAATTATTTCCAGTTCGCTAAAACGCTTTTCTCTGAGTTTGAAACTCTTTTGTTACCTAGTGATTCAGCTTTGAGATTCTAGATCCAGAAAAGAAGCACAATGAGCTCTTGTGATCTGAAGTGCTTTTCTGCATTTTCAAAGTTCTAGCATTAACCATTGAGGAATTAAACTACAGGCGTTTTCAGTGAAATTCGCCTAATCAGGGTAAACATCCAATAGGCTCTCAACAAAAAACCCTTGATCGTGGGATGACCAAATTTGGGGAGCCATGAGGGGCACAAGAGAGAATCATTTTGTCAGAGATTCATTGAAATACACAGAGAAAACTAGTACCGACAAGCTAAGAAACATGGAATTATTTCCAGTTGGCTAAATCGCTTTTCTGTGAGTTTGAAACTCTTTTGCTACCTAGTGATTCAGCTTTGAGATACTTGAACCAGGAAAGGAGCACAGTGTGCTCTTGTGATCTGAAGTGCTTTTCTGCATTTTCAACGTTCTAGCATTAACCATTGAGGAATTGAACTACAGGCGTTTTCAGTGAAATTCGCCTAATCAGGGTAAACGTCCAATAGGCTCTAAACAAAAAATCCGTTATGGTGGATTGACCAAATTTGGGGAGCCATGAGGGGCACAAGAGAGAATCATTTTGTCAGAGTTTCATTGAAATACACAAAGAAAACTAGTACCCACAAGCAAAGAAATATGGAAGTATTTCCAGTTGGCTAAAACGCTTTTCTGTGAGTTTGAAACTCTTTTGCTACCTAGTGATTCAGCTTTGAGATACTTGAACCAGGACAGAAGCACAGTGTGCTCTTGTGAACTAAAGTGTTGTTCTGCGTTTTTTAAAGTTCTAGCATTAACCATTTAAGAATTAAACTCAGAGGCGTTTTCAGGCATTCTCGCCTAATCAGAATAAACATCCAATAGACTGTAAACAAAACACCCTTGATGATGGGATGACCAAACTTGGGGAGCCTTGAGGGGCACATGAGAGAATCATTTGTTCAGAGTTTCATTGAAATACACAAAGAAACCTAGTGCCCAGAAGCTAAGAAACATGGAATTATTTCCAGTTCGCTAAAACGCTTTTCTGTGAGTTTGAAACTCTTTTGCTACGTAGTGATTCAGCTTTGAGATATTGAACCAGGACAAAAGCACAGTGTGCTCTTGTGATCTGGACTGCTTTTCTGCATTACCAAAGTTCTAGCCTTAACCATTGAGGAATTAAACTACAGGCGTTTTCAGTGAAATTCGCCTAATCAGGGTAAACATCCAATAGGCTCTAAAGAAAAAACCCGTGATGGTGAATTGACCACATTTGGGGAGCCATGAGGAGCACAAGAGAGAGAATCATTTTGTCAGAGTATGATTGAAATACACAAAGAAACCTAGTGCCCAGAAGCTAAGAAACATGGAATTATTTCCAGTTGGCAAAAACGCTTTTCTGTGAGTTTGAAACTCTTTTGCTACCTAGTGATTCAGCTTTGAGATACTTGAACCAGGACAGAAGCACAGTGTGCTCTTGTGAACTAAAGTGTTGTTCTGCATTTTCAAAGTTCTAGCATTAACCATTTAAGAATTAAACTCACAGGCGTTTTCAGGCATTTTCGCCTAATCAGGGTAAACATCCAATAGACTATAAACAAAACACCCTTGATTGTGAAATGACCAAACTTGGGGAGCCTTGAGGGGCACATGAGAGAATCATTTTTTCAGAGTTTCATTGAAATACACAAAGAAACCTAGTGCCCAGAAGCTAAGAGACATGGAATTATTTCCAGTTCGCTAAAAAGCTTTTCTGTGAGTTTGAAACTCTTTTGTTACCTAGTGATTCAGCTTTGAGATTCTAGAACCAGAAAAGAAGCACAGTGAGCTCTTGTGATCTGAAGTGCTTTTCTGCATTGTCAAAGTTCTAGCATTAACCATTGAGGAATTAAACTACAGGCGTTTTCAATGAAATTCGCCTAATCAGGGTAAAAATCCAATAGGCTCTAAACAAAAAACCCGTGATCGTGGGATGACCAAATTTGGGGAGCCCTGAGGGGCACAAGAGAGAATCATTTTGTCAGAGTTTCATTGAAATACACAAAGAAACCTAGTACCCAGATGTTAAGAAACATGGAATTACTTCCAGTTCGCTAAAACGCTTTTCTGTGAGTTTGAAACTCTTTTGCTACCTAGTGATTCAGCTTTGAGATATTGAACCAGGACAAAAGCACAGTGTGCTCTTGTGATCTGGAGTGCTTTTCTGCATTACCAAAGTTCTAGCATTAACCATTGAGGAATTAAACTACAGACGTTTTCAGTGAAATTCGCCTAATCAGGGTAACATCCAATAGGCTCTAAAGAAAAAACCCGTGATGGTGAATTGACCACATTTGGGGAGCCATGAGGGGCACAAGAGAGAATCATTTTGTCATTGTATCATTGAAATACACAAAGAAACCTAGTACCCAGAAGCTAAGAAACATGGAATTATTTCCATTTGGCTAAAACGCTTTTCTGTGAGTTTGAAACTCTTTTGCTACCTAGTGATTCAGCTTTGAGATACTTGAACGAGGACAGAAGCACAGTGTGCTCTTGTGAACTAAAGTGTTGTTCTGGATTTTTAACATTCTAGCATTAACCATTTAAGAATTAAACTCACAGGCGTTTTCAGGCATTTTCGCCTAATCAGGGTAAACATCCAATAGACTGTAAACAAAATACCCTTGATTTTGAAATGACCAAACTTGGGGAGCCTTGAGGGGCACATGAGAGAATCATTTTTTCAGAGTTTCATTGAAATACACAAAGAAACCTAGTGCCCAGAAGCTAAGAAACATGGAATTATTTCCAGTTCCCTAAAACGCTTTTCTGTGAGTTTGAAACTCTTTTGCTACCTAGTGATTCAGCTTTGAGATATTGAACCAGGACAAAAGCACAGTGTGCTCTTGTGATCTGGAGTGCTTTTCTGCATTACCAAACTTCTAGCATTAACCATTGAGGAATTAAACTACAGGCGTTTTCAGTGAAATTTGCCTAATCAGGGTAAACATCCAATAGGCTCTAAAGAAAAAACCCGTGATGGTGAATTGACCACATTTGGGGAGCCATGAGGGGCACAAGAGAGAATCATTTTGTCTGAGTATCATTGAAATACACAAAGAAACCTAGTGCCCAGAAGCTAAGAAACATGGAATTATTTCCAGTTGGCAAAAACGCTTTTCTGTGAGTTTGAAACTCTTTTGCTACCTAGTGATTCAGCTTTGAGATACTTGAACCAGGACAGAAGCACAGTGTGCTCTTGTGAACTAAAGTGTTGTTCTGCATTTTCAAAGTTCTAGCATTAACCATTTAAGAATTAAACTCACAGGCGTTTTCAGGCATTTTCGCCTAATCAGGGTAAACATCCAATAGACTATAAACAAAACACCCTTGATTGTGAAATGACCAAACTTGGGGAGCCTTGAGGGGCACATGAGAGAATCATTTTTTCAGAGTTTCATTGAAATACACAAAGAAACCTAGTGCCCAGAAGCTAAGAGACATGGAATTATTTCCAGTTCGCTAAAAAGCTTTTCTGTGAGTTTCAAACTCTTTTGTTACCTAGTGATTCAGCTTTGAGATTCTAGAACCAGAAAAGAAGCACAGTGAGCTCTTGTGATCTGAAGTGCTTTTCTGCATTGTCAAAGTTCTAGCATTAACCATTGAGGAATTAAACTACAGGCGTTTTCAATGAAATTCGTCTAATCAGGGTAAAAATCCAATAGGCTCTAAACAAAAAAACCCGTGATCGTGGGATGACCAAATTTGGGGAGCCCTGAGGGGCACAAGAGAGAATCATTTTGTCAGAGTTTCATTGAAATACACAAAGAAACCTAGTACCCAGATGTTAAGAAACATGGAATTACTTCCAGTTCGCTAAAACGCTTTTCTGTGAGTTTGAAACTCTTTTGCTACCTAGTGATTCAGCTTTGAGATATTGAACCAGGACAAAAGCACAGTGTGCTCTTGTGATCTGGAGTGCTTTTCTGCATTACCAAAGTTCTAGCATTAACCATTGAGGAATTAAACTACAGACGTTTTCAGTGAAATTCGCCTAATCAGGGTAAACATCCAATAGGCTCTAAAGAAAAAACCCGTGATGGTGAATTGACCACATTTGGGGAGCCATGAGGGGCACAAGAGAGAATCATTTTGTCATTGTATCATTGAAATACACAAAGAAACCTAGTACCCAGAAGCTAAGAAACATGGAATTATTTCCATTTGGCTAAAACGCTTTTCTGTGAGTTTGAAACTCTTTTGCTACCTAGTGATTCAGCTTTGAGATACTTGAACGAGGACAGAAGCACAGTGTGCTCTTGTGAACTAAAGTGTTGTTCTGGATTTTTAACATTCTAGCATTAACCATTTAAGAATTAAACTCACAGGCGTTTTCAGGCATTTTCGCCTAATCAGGGTAAACATCCAATAGACTGTAAACAAAATACCCTTGATTTTGAAATGACCAAACTTGGGGAGCCTTGAGGGGCACATGAGAGAATCATTTTTTCAGAGTTTCATTGAAATACACAAAGAAACCTAGTGCCCAGAAGCTAAGAAACATGGAATTATTTCCAGTTCCCTAAAACGCTTTTCTGTGAGTTTGAAACTCTTTTGCTACCTAGTGATTCAGCTTTGAGATATTGAACCAGGACAAAGCACAGTGTGCTCTTGTGATCTGGAGTGCTTTTCTGCATTACCAAAGTTCTAGCATTAACCATTGAGGAATTAAACTACAGGCGTTTTCAGTGAAATTTGCCTAATCAGGGTAAACATCCAATAGGCTCTAAAGAAAAAACCCGTGATGGTGAATTGACCACATTTGGGGAGCCATGAGGGGCACAAGAGAGAATCATTTTGTCTGAGTATCATTGAAATACACAAAGAAACCTAGTGCCCAGAAGCTAAGAAACATGGAATTATTTCCAGTTGGCAAAAACGCTTTTCTGTGAGTTTGAAACTCTTTTGCTACCTAGTGATTCAGCTTTGAGATACTTGAACCAGGACAGAAGCACAGTGTGCTCTTGTGAACTAAAGTGTTGTTCTGCATTTTCAAAGTTCTAGCATTAACCATTTAAGAATTAAACTCACAGGCGTTTTCAGGCATTTTCGCCTAATCAGGGTAAACATCCAATAGACTATAAACAAAACACCCTTGATTGTGAAATGACCAAACTTGGGGAGCCTTGAGGGGCACATGAGAGAATCATTTTTTCAGAGTTTCATTGAAATACACAAAGAAACCTAGTGCCCAGAAGCTAAGAGACATGGAATTATTTCCAGTTCGCTAAAAAGCTTTTCTGTGAGTTTGAAACTCTTTTGTTACCTAGTGATTCAGCTTTGAGATTCTAGAACCAGAAAAGAAGCACAGTGAGCTCTTGTGATCTGAAGTGCTTTTCTGCATTGTCAAAGTTCTAGCATTAACCATTGAGGAATTAAACTACAGGCGTTTTCAATGAAATTCGCCTAATCAGGGTAAAAATCCAATAGGCTCTAAACAAAAAACCCGTGATCGTGGGATGACCAAATTTGGGGAGCCCTGAGGGGCACAAGAGAGAATCATTTTGTCAGAGTTTCATTGAAATACACAAAGAAACCTTGTTAAGAAACATGGAATTACTTCCAGTTCGCTAAAACGCTTTTCTGTGAGTTTGAAACTCTTTTGCTACCTAGTGATTCAGCTTTGAGATATTGAACCAGGACAAAAGCACAGTGTGCTCTTGTGATCTGGAGTGCTTTTCTGCATTACCAAAGTTCTAGCATTAACCATTGAGGAATTAAACTACAGACGTTTTCAGTGAAATTCGCCTAATCAGGGTAAACATCCAATAGGCTCTAAAGAAAAAACCCGTGATGGTGAATTGACCACATTTGGGGAGCCATGAGGGGCACAAGAGAGAATCATTTTGTCATTGTATCATTGAAATACACAAAGAAACCTAGTACCCAGAAGCTAAGAAACATGGAATTATTTCCATTTGGCTAAAACGCTTTTCTGTGAGTTTGAAACTCTTTTGCTACCTAGTGATTCAGCTTTGAGATACTTGAACGAGGACAGAAGCACAGTGTGCTCTTGTGAACTAAAGTGTTGTTCTGGATTTTTAACATTCTAGCATTAACCATTTAAGAATTAAACTCACAGGCGTTTTCAGGCATTTTCGCCTAATCAGGGTAAACATCCAATAGACTGTAAACAAAATACCCTTGATTTTGAAATGACCAAACTTGGGGAGCCTTGAGGGGCACATGAGAGAATCATTTTTTCAGAGTTTCATTGAAATACACAAAGAAACCTAGTGCCCAGAAGCTAAGAAACATGGAATTATTTCCAGTTCCCTAAAACGCTTTTCTGTGAGTTTGAAACTCTTTTGCTACCTAGTGATTCAGCTTTGAGATATTGAACCAGGACAAAAGCACAGTGTGCTCTTGTGATCTGGAGTGCTTTTCTGCATTACCAAACTTCTAGCATTAACCATTGAGGAATTAAACTACAGGCGTTTTCAGTGAAATTTGCCTAATCAGGGTAAACATCCAATAGGCTCTAAAGAAAAAACCCGTGATGGTGAATTGACCACATTTGGGGAGCCATGAGGGGCACAAGAGAGAATCATTTTGTCTGAGTATCATTGAAATACACAAAGAAACCTAGTGCCCAGAAGCTAAGAAACATGGAATTATTTCCAGTTGGCAAAAACGCTTTTCTGTGAGTTTGAAACTCTTTTGCTACCTAGTGATTCAGCTTTGAGATACTTGAACCAGGACAGAAGCACAGTGTGCTCTTGTGAACTAAAGTGTTGTTCTGCATTTTCAAAGTTCTAGCATTAACCATTTAAGAATTAAACTCACAGGCGTTTTCAGGCATTTTCGCCTAATCAGGGTAAACATCCAATAGACTATAAACAAAACACCCTTGATTGTGAAATGACCAAACTTGGGGAGCCTTGAGGGGCACATGAGAGAATCATTTTTTCAGAGTTTCATTGAAATACACAAAGAAACCTAGTGCCCAGAAGCTAAGAGACATGGAATTATTTCCAGTTCGCTAAAAAAAGCTTTTCTGTGAGTTTGAAACTCTTTTGTTACCTAGTGATTCAGCTTTGAGATTCTAGAACCAGAAAAGAAGCACAGTGAGCTCTTGTGATCTGAAGTGCTTTTCTGCATTGTCAAAGTTCTAGCATTAACCATTGAGGAATTAAACTACAGGCGTTTTCAATGAAATTCGCCTAATCAGGGTAAAAATCCAATAGGCTCTAAACAAAAAACCCGTGATCGTGGGATGACCAAATTTGGGGAGCCCTGAGGGGCACAAGAGAGAATCATTTTGTCAGAGTTTCATTGAAATACACAAAGAAACCTTGTTAAGAAACATGGAATTACTTCCAGTTCGCTAAAACGCTTTTCTGTGAGTTTGAAACTCTTTTGCTACCTAGTGATTCAGCTTTGAGATATTGAACCAGGACAAAAGCACAGTGTGCTCTTGTGATCTGGAGTGCTTTTCTGCATTACCAAAGTTCTAGCATTAACCATTGAGGAATTAAACTACAGACGTTTTCAGTGAAATTCGCCTAATCAGGGTAAACATCCAATAGGCTCTAAAGAAAAAACCCGTGATGGTGAATTGACCACATTTGGGGAGCCATGAGGGGCACAAGAGAGAATCATTTTGTCATTGTATCATTGAAATACACAAAGAAACCTAGTACCCAGAAGCTAAGAAACATGGAATTATTTCCATTTGGCTAAAACGCTTTTCTGTGAGTTTGAAACTCTTTTGCTACCTAGTGATTCAGCTTTGAGATACTTGAACGAGGACAGAAGCACAGTGTGCTCTTGTGAACTAAAGTGTTGTTCTGGATTTTTAACATTCTAGCATTAACCATTTAAGAATTAAACTCACAGGCGTTTTCAGGCATTTTCGCCTAATCAGGGTAAACATCCAATAGACTGTAAACAAAATACCCTTGATTTTGAAATGACCAAACTTGGGGAGCCTTGAGGGGCACATGAGAGAATCATTTTTTCAGAGTTTCATTGAAATACACAAAGAAACCTAGTGCCCAGAAGCTAAGAAACATGGAATTATTTCCAGTTCCCTAAAACGCTTTTCTGTGAGTTTGAAACTCTTTTGCTACCTAGTGATTCAGCTTTGAGATATTGAACCAGGACAAAAGCACAGTGTGCTCTTGTGATCTGGAGTGCTTTTCTGCATTACCAAAGTTCTAGCATTAACCATTGAGGAATTAAACTACAGGCGTTTTCAGTGAAATTTGCCTAATCAGGGTAAACATCCAATAGGCTCTAAAGAAAAAACCCGTGATGGTGAATTGACCACATTTGGGGAGCCATGAGGGGCACAAGAGAGAATCATTTTGTCTGAGTATCATTGAAATACACAAAGAAACCTAGTGCCCAGAAGCTAAGAAACATGGAATTATTTCCAGTTGGCAAAAACGCTTTTCTGTGAGTTTGAAACTCTTTTGCTACCTAGTGATTCAGCTTTGAGATACTTGAACCAGGACAGAAGCACAGTGTGCTCTTGTGAACTAAAGTGTTGTTCTGCATTTTCAAAGTTCTAGCATTAACCATTTAAGAATTAAACTCACAGGCGTTTTCAGGCATTTTCGCCTAATCAGGGTAAACATCCAATAGACTATAAACAAAACACCCTTGATTGTGAAATGACCAAACTTGGGGAGCCTTGAGGGGCACATGAGAGAATCATTTTTTCAGAGTTTCATTGAAATACACAAAGAAACCTAGTGCCCAGAAGCTAAGAGACATGGAATTATTTCCAGTTCGCTAAAAAGCTTTTCTGTGAGTTTGAAACTCTTTTGTTACCTAGTGATTCAGCTTTGAGATTCTAGAACCAGAAAAGAAGCACAGTGAGCTCTTGTGATCTGAAGTGCTTTTCTGCATTGTCAAAGTTCTAGCATTAACCATTGAGGAATTAAACTACAGGCGTTTTCAATGAAATTCGTCTAATCAGGGTAAAAATCCAATAGGCTCTAAACAAAAAACCCGTGATCGTGGGATGACCAAATTTGGGGAGCCCTGAGGGGCACAAGAGAGAATCATTTTGTCAGAGTTTCATTGAAATACACAAAGAAACCTAGTACCCAGATGTTAAGAAACATGGAATTACTTCCAGTTCGCTAAAACGCTTTTCTGTGAGTTTGAAACTCTTTTGCTACCTAGTGATTCAGCTTTGAGATATTGAACCAGGACAAAAGCACAGTGTGCTCTTGTGATCTGAAGTGCTTTTCTGCATTACCAAAGTTCTAGCATTAACCATTGAGGAATTAAACTACAGACGTTTTCAGTGAAATTCGCCTAATCAGGGTAAACATCCAATAGGCTCTAAAGAAAAAACCCGTGATGGTGAATTGACCACATTTGGGGAGCCATGAGGGGCACAAGAGAGAATCATTTTGTCATTGTATCATTGAAATACACAAAGAAACCTAGTACCCAGAAGCTAAGAAACATGGAATTATTTCCATTTGGCTAAAACGCTTTTCTGTGAGTTTGAAACTCTTTTGCTACCTAGTGATTCAGCTTTGAGATACTTGAACGAGGACAGAAGCACAGTGTGCTCTTGTGAACTAAAGTGTTGTTCTGGATTTTTAACATTCTAGCATTAACCATTTAAGCATTAAACTCACAGGCGTTTTCAGGCATTTTCGCCTAATCAGGGTAAACATCCAATAGACTGTAAACAAAATACCCTTGATTTTGAAATGACCAAACGTGGGGAGCCTTGAGGGGCACATGAGAGAATCATTTTTTCAGAGTTTCATTGAAATACACAAAGAAACCTAGTGCCCAGAAGCTAAGAGAACATGGAATTATTTCCAGTTCGCTAAAACGCTTTTCTGTGAGTTTGAAACTCTTTTGTTACCTAGTGATTCAGCTTTGAGATTCTAGATCCAGATAAGAAGCACAATGAGCTCTTGTGATCTGAAGTGCTTTTCTGCATTTTCAAAGTTCTAGTATCAACCATTGAGGAATTGAACTACAGGCGTTTTCAGTGAAATTCGCCTAATCAGGGTAAACATCCAATAGGCTCTAAACAAAAAACCCGTTATGGTGGATTGACCAAATTTGGGGAGCCATGAGGGGCACAAGAGAGAATCATTTTGTCAGAGTTTCATTGAAATACAGAAAGAAAACCTAGTACCCACAAGCTAAGAAACATGGAAGTATTTCCAGTTGGCTAAAACGCTTTTCTGTGAGTTTGAAACTCTTTTGCTACCTAGTGATTCAGCTTTGAGATACTTGAACCAGGACAGAAGCACAGTGTGCTCTTGTGAACTAAAGTGTTGTTCTGCGTTTTTAAAGTTCTAGCATTAACCATTTAAGAATTAAACTCAGAGGCGTTTTCAGGCATTTTCGCCTAATCAGGGTAAACATCCAATAGACTGTAAACAAAACACCCTTGATGATGGGATGACCAAACTTGGGGAGCCTTGAGGGGCACATGAGAGAATCATTTGTTCAGAGTTTCATTGAAATACACAAAGAAACCTAGTGCCCAGAAGCTAAGAAACATGGAATTATTTCCAGTTCGCTAAAACGCTTTTCTGTGAGTTTGAAACTCTTTTGCTACCTAGTGATTCAGCTTTGAGATATTGAACCAGGACAAAAGCACAGTGTGCTCTTGTGATCTGAAGAGTCTTTTCTGCATTACAAAGTTCTAGCATTAACCATTGAGGAATTAAACTACAGGCGTTTTCAGTGAAATTCGCCTAATCAGGGTAAACATCCAATAGGCTCTAAAGAAAAAACCCGTGATGGTGAATTGACCACATTTGGGGAGCCATGAGGGGCACAAGAGAGAATCGTTTTGTCTGAGTATCAGTGAAATACACAAAGAAACCTAGTGCCCAGAAGCTAAGAAACATGGAATTATTTCCAGTTGGCAAAAAACGCTTTTCTGTGAGTTTGAAACTCTTTTGCTACCTAGTGATTCAGCTTTGAGATACTTGAACCAGGACAAAAGCACAGTGTGCTCTTGTGAACTAAAGTGTTGTTCTGCATTTTCAAAGTTCTAGCATTAACCATTTAAGAATTAAACTCACAGGCGTTTTCAGGCATTTTCGCCTAATCAGGGTAAACATCCAATAGACTATAAACAAAACACCCTTGATTGTGAAATGACCAAACTTGGGGAGCCTTGAGGGGCACATGAGAGAATCATTTTTTCAGAGTTTCATTGAAATACACAAAGAAACCTAGTGCCCAGAAGCTAAGAGACATGGAATTATTTCCAGTTCGCTAAAACGCTTTTCTGTGAGTTTGAAACTCTTTTGTTACCTATGATTCAGCTTTGAGATTCTAGAACCAGAAAAGAAGCACAGTGAGCTCTTGTGATCTGAAGTGCTTTTCTGCATTGTCAAAGTTCTAGCATTAACCATTTGAGGAATTAAACTACAGGCGTTTTCAGTGAAATTCGCCTAATCAGGGTAAAAATCCAATAGGCTCTAAACAAAAAACCCGTGATCGTGGGATGACCAAATTTGGGGAGCCCTGAGGGGCACAAGAGAGAATCATTTTGTCAGAGTTTCATTGAAATACACAAAGAAACCTAGTACCCAGAAGCTAAGAAACATGGAATTATTTAAAGTTGGCTAAATCGCTTTTCTGTGAGTTTGAAACTCTTTTGCTACCTAGTGATTCAGCTTTGAGATACTTGAACCAGGACAGGAGCACAGTGTGCTCTTGTGATCTGAAGTGCTTTTCTGCATTTTCAAAGTTCTAGCATTAACCATTGAGGAATTAAACTACAGGCGTTTTCAGTGAAATTCGCCTAATCAGGGTAAACATCCAATAGGCTCTAAACTAAAAACCCGTCATGGTGGATTGACCAAATTTGGGGAGCCATGAGGGGCACAAGAGAGAATCATTTTGTCAGAGTTTCATTGAAATACACAAAGAAACGTACTACCCACAAGCTAAGAAACATGGAAGTATTTCCATTTGGCTAAAACGCTTTTCTGTGAGTTTGAAACTCTTTTGCTACCTAGTGATTCAGCTTTGAGATACTTGAACGAGGACAGAAGCACAGTGTGCTCTTGTGAACTAAAGTGTTGTTCTGCGTTTTTAAAGTTCTAGCATTAACCATTTAAGAATTAAACTCAGAGGCGTTTTCAGGCATATTCGCCTAATCAGGGTAAAACATCCAATAGACTGTAAACAAAACACCCTTGATGGTGGGATGACCAAACATAAGGAGCCTTGAGGGGCACATGAGAGAATCATGTCCAAACTCAGGACATTTGACATTAGTATGTTGTTGTATAAGGTGAATATGCAATTTCTATTCAGTTTTTAACACTTGTCCCCAAAATGTTTATAACTATTTTTACCTGATCCAAAAGCCAGTACAGGACCCTATGATCCTTCATAATTAAACTATATTTAATTATGAAGTCCTGTTTTACAGTTACTTCACTTCTGTTCTCTCTTGTAGGGTTATTAGAAGGTTAAATATTGACCAAAAAAGGCAGTGCTACTGTTCTGGATAAAATACTAGAAAAGAAAATGTATCTGCCATGTTCGGTTGTATTATTAGGGGATTGGAAGGCAAGTGAGTACTGCCTGAAATCCAGAAGTAACAACTGCTAGGATTAGGGAAGTTTTATAAGGAAAGGTCTATTATTTCTCAAATTTTAGGGAAAAAGATCAGAGAAGCACAGTAAGCAGATGATAAAATGGATGTGTCCCTTAGCAAGAGGCATATTCATGTACTTTTATTTCCTGTACAGTGATTTTTATGCATATGTATTAAGTTGGTATTTTAATTATCTTGAATTGGAAAAAGAAGTGTAATTAGAAGAAATTCTTACCTTGTTACTTGGGTTTACAAATTATTATCTATTATTTATATTCTGTCCTATCCTATTAGTTTAATAGATACTTATGTTAAATGGCTTGTCTGCTGTCAGATTGTTAACCATAGTTCTTACCTCCAAATAATGAGATCTTACCTCACTATTTGAAGTGGTATTACATGGTTCCTTGACATTTCTTCTCTTAGTTTTTCTGTAACTAAATGAACTGGTACACCAACACACTGACGTGGACTTCCAGCCCATTATTAGACTTCAGAATTGACAGTGAGAAATTGTTCCTTTACTGCGTACCCATCATTACATGCTTCTATGTATTTGCTTACCACCTTCATTATTTAATAAATTTCTCAACCTGAGTTACTCCGATCTACTCTGAGAGAGTGGTCATTACAGTTATTTTCAAGGTGAAATTTAGATCAGTTGAGAAGGTGGCAAAATTTTTGTTTTCATTAAGATATGGCGTGTCAGGCAGTTAAGAAGAAAAATGCCTCATTTTCTGGTATAGCTCACTTCTTTGTGGGTATATGCATGCTCATGCTCCTAGTAATATCCCAAATGACTCAAATTAGGGAATATCTTAGACTTTTATGAAGGTATAGAGCTTTTAAATTAGAAATTAGCTTCTGTGTTTAGGCTTTACTTGACTACTTTAAAATATTTTTTATATTGGACAGAAATAAATTTTTTTAAAAATATTTATTTATTTAGTTGTACACAATGCCTTCATTTTATGTGGTGCTGAGGATCGAACCCGGGCCCCGCACGTGCTAGGCGAATGCTCTACCACTGAGCCACAACCCCAGCCCCTAGAAATAAATTTAAATGATAATAATTTAGAATGTGGACCCAATGCTAAATATCATCAAGAAAGAGCATTTTCAGTACCAGTTTATCTCTTGATTATTTTCAATGTTTGAAGGTCCTTGATTACAAATACTAAAAGATTTAGGAGATGCTCTTATATTTTTCAGTTTTTAATTTGTGATATTTGGGCCAGAAATAGTGGTGTCCTAAAGATGTTACAAAATATGTTCAAGCAGTGTGACTGTCATCTGTTCACAGTTACTGAAGTCCACAGACTGAGGATTTTTTTTTTTCAGCTTCGGTGTCAAGGCTAATGGTAGTGTTCACAGTATGTATGTAAGCTGTTCTCCATGTACACATACACACATACATATAGGAGTATAAATAGAACTTGTCTTGAAAGCCAAAAAACACTTTCTATATGTACAACTAGAAATAAAAACGGTATATTCCCCCTAGTCCTATTCACTATTGGAAAAGGAACAAGGAAAGAAGGAAAAGAGTTGTAACTGATCCTTGTTCTGCTCACAGTGATTGTTAACTGCTGAAGGCCAGCTTCAGCAAAGATGTTAAGTTCTACCTGCTTGGTACTGAAGGGAACGTCGACGACAGGAAAATAATCCACACACAAGCCAGGTTTTAGAAATCCTTCTACTCTTCTAATTTTATTTTTCTCAGTATGGCTTTTTATACATCCCAACAAGCATAATAATTCACATTTTTTCTTAGGGAGGTAACATAAAGGAATTTCAGTAAAGAAGATTACAATAAAGGATTTCCAGAAATTAACTATACAATAAAAATTTCCAGTAATTAACTATAGGGGGTTTCCAGTAATTAACAATAAGGAATTTCAGGAATTAACTATAATAAAGAATTTCCAGTAAGGAATGTTAGGAATTAACTATAATAAAAAATTTCGAGTAGTTAACTATAAAAAGGTTTCAGGAATTACCTAGGGAAGATCAATTATCCTAACTCCTGATTAAATCTTATCTATAGGTAGGGGAAGGTATTCTAAAAATCTTAAAGCTAATGTTAAAAATTCTTCAACTCTAGGTATGCCTGATCATAAAGTTATATTGCCCTAGTATCTTCTTTAAACTTCAACTGGGCTCATCCTACCGGCTTAGCTAGTTTCTGGCTTTAGATTCCACAGGGCCATTGAACTGGTTTTATTATAGATAATTAAATATATTAGAACCTGGTGGTCATACAATAGAAATACATCAAGAGTACAGACAGAAAGCACACAAACTTAATTCTTGGTGGTCGCATAAAGTGGCATCTCATCCGCAAAGAGGAGCCGAGCTCAGACCTCCAGGCATTTGGAGGGAGCTTGGGCTCAAACTCATTTGCATAACCAAGGAAAAACCCAGATTTCTGGATAAGCAGACAGACACCTGGCTTGATTCTTGGTTTGAAGAACTAGGCCCACACAGCCCTGAATTAACAGGTTGGGGGTCAGCTCAATTCCAGGTTGGGGAGATCTCAGACTCACAGCCCCGAATTAACGGGTTGGGGTCGAGCTCAAATCCCCGGATGAGAAACATCGCATCTCCCCCTTTCTTTTAATTTGAGGGCAGCGACCTCTGTAGATGTGTTTCTAAGGCCTTTCCAGAAAAGTCCGAGGAAGACTGGAAGAACAAAGCATAAGATTATAATGAACAGGATAGCAAAACCAAGATTTATCAAGTAGGACCACCACATGCTATTAAAAACTGTAGCTTTTATATTATTAAACAAATCTGTTGCAAAATCCACAGTGGAATCAGTAGTCAGATGGGCATGGGTAATTTCACTCACCCGTATTTGCAGGGAGTGAATATCTGGAGCCACATCTGAATTATTCCAGATTCCCAACAAATGGGACTTAACCTTGGTCCAACCCATGCTCAGATTCATTGTAACCTAATGGAGTAATGCAAATCCATTTATAGTTAGCATGACATCTAGTTGTCATATGAGTCTTAATATTTTGGATTTGGTTGCCCACATAAAGAATGGCTTCTTCTAAAGCATTTATCCTAGC
>JAKELJ010000035.1:11953-37356 GCA_025594165.1 Tamias sibiricus | reverse complement strand
ATCATTTTGTCAGAGTTTCATTGAAATACACAAAGAAACCAAATACCCACAAGCTAAGAAACATGGAATTATTTCCAGTTGGCTAAAATGCTGTTCTGTGAGTTTGAAACTCTTTTGCTACCTAAAGATTCAGCTTTGAGATACTTGATGCAGGAGAGAATCACAGTGTGGTCTTGTGAACTAAAGTGTTGTTCTGCGTTTTTAAAGTTCTAGCATTAACCATTTAAGAATTAAACTCACAGGCGTTTTCAGGCATTTTCACCTAATCAGGGTAAACATCCAATAGACTGTAAACAAAACACCCTTGATGGTGGGATGACCAAACTTGGGGAGCCTTGAGGGACACATGATAGGATCATTTTTTCAGAGTTTCATTGAAATACACAAAGAAACCTAGTGCCCAGAAGCAAAGAAACATGGAATTATTTCAGTTCGCTAAAACGCATTTCTGTGAGTTTGAAACTCTTTTGATACCTAGTGATTCAGCTTTGAGATACTTGAACCAGGACAGAAGCACAGTGTGCTTATGTGATCGGAAGTGCTTTTCTGCATTTTCAAAGTTCTAGCATTAACCATTGAGGAATTAAACTACATGCGTTTTCAGCGAAATTCGCCTAATCAGGGTAAATATCCAATAGGCTCTATACAAAAAAACACGTGATGGTGGATTGACCAAACTTGGGGAGCCATGAGGGGCACAAGAGAGAATCATTTTGTCAGAGTTTCATTGAAATACACAAAGAAACCTAGTACCCACAAGCTAAGAAACATGGAATTATTTCCAGTTCGCTAAAACGCTTTTCTGTGAGATTGAAACTCTTTTGTTACCTAGAGATTCACCTTAGAGATACTTGAACCAGGACAGAAGCACAGTGTGCTCTTGTGATCTGAAGTGCTTTTCTGCATTTTCAAAGTTCTAGCATTAACCATTGAGGAATTAAACTAAAGGCGTTTTCAGTGAAATTCGCCTAATCAGGGTAAATATCCAATAGGCTCTATACAAAAAAACACGTGATGGTGGATTGACCAAACTTGGGGAGCCATGAGGGGCACAAGAGAGAATTATTTTGTCAGAGCTTCATTGAAATACACAAAGAAACCTAGTACCCACAAGCTAAGAAACATTAATTATTTCCAGTTCGCTAAAACACTTTTCTGTGAGTTTGAAACTCTTTTGATACCTAGTGATTCAGCTTTGAGATATTTGAACCAGGATTGAAGCACAGTGTGCTCTTGTGAACTAAAGTGTTGTTCTTCGTTTTTAAAGTTCTAGCATTAACCATTTAAGAATTAAACTCACAGGAGTTTTCAGGCATTTTCGCCTAATCAGGGTAAACATCCAATAGAGTGTAAACAAAACACCCTTGATTGTGAAATGACCAAACTTGGGGAGCCTTGAGGGGCACATGAGAGAATCATTTTTTCAGAGTTTCATTGAAACACACAAAGAAACCTTGTACCCACAAGCTAAGAGACATAGAAGTATTTCCAGTTGTCTAAAATGCTTTTCAGTGAGTTTGAAACTCTTTTGCTACCTAGTGATTCAGCTTTGAGATACTTGAACCAGGACAGAAGCACAGTGTGCTCTTGTGAACTAAAGTGTTGTTCTGCGTTTTTAAAGTTCTAGCATTAACCATTTAAAAATTAAACTCACAGGCGTTTTCAGGCATTTTCGCCTAATCAGGGTAAACATCCAATAGACTGTAAACAAAACACCCTTGATGGTGGGATGACCAAACTTGGGGAGTCTTGAGGGGCACATGAGAGAATCATTTCTTCAGAGTTTCATTGAAATACACAAAGAAACCTAGTACCCACAAGCTAAGAAACATGGAATTATTTCCAGTTCGCTAAAACGCTTTTCTGTGAGTTTGAAACTCTTTTGTTACCTAGAGATTCAGCTTTGAGATACTTGAACCAGGATAGAAGCACAGTGTGCTCTTGTGATCTGAAGTGCTTTTCTGCATTTTCAAAGTTCTAGCATTAACCATTTAAGTATTAAACTACAGGCGTTTTCAGTGAAATTCGCCTAATCAGGGTAAACATCCAATAGGCTCTAAAGAAAAAAACCCATGATGATGGATTGACCAAATTTGGGGAGCCATGAGGGGAACAAGAGAGAATCATTTTGTCAGAGTTTCATTGAAATACACAGAGAAACCTAGTACCCACTAGCTAAGAAACATTGAATTATTTCCAGATGGCTAAAACGCTTTTCTGTGAGTTTGAAACTCTTTTGCTACCTAGTAATTCAGCTTTGAGATACTTGAACCAGGAAAGAAGCACAGTGTGCTCTTGTGAACTAAAGTGTTGTTCTGCGTTTTTAAAGTTCTAGCATTAACCATTTAAGAATTAAACTCACAGGCCTATTCAGGCACTTTAACCTAATTAAGGGTAAACATCCAATAGACTGTAAAAAAAACACCCTTGATGGTGGGATGACCAAACTTGGGGAGCCTTGAGGGGCACATGAGAGAATCATTTTTTCAGAGTTTCATTGAAATACACAAAGAAACCTAGTACCCTGAAGCTAAGAAACATGGAATTATTTCCAGTTGGCTAAATCGCTTTTCTGTGAGTTTAAACTCTTTTGCTACCTAGTTATTCAGCTTTGAGATACTTGAACCAGGACAGGAGAACAGTGTGCTCTTGTGATCTGAAGTGCTTTTCTGCATTTTCAAAGTTCTAGCATTAACCATTGAGGAATTAAACTACAGGCGTTTTCAGTGAAATTCGCCTAATCAGGGTAAACATCCAATAGGCTCGAAACAAAAAAAACCGTGATGATGGATTGACAAAATTTGGGGAGCCATGAGGGGCACAAGACAGAATCATTTTGTCAGAGTTTCATATAAATACACAAAGAAACCTAGAACCCACAAGCTAAGAAACATGGAAGTATTTCCAGTTGGCTAAAACGCTTTTATGTGAGTTTGAAAATCTTTTGCTACCTAGTGATTCAGCTGTGAGATACTTGAACCAGGACAGAAGCACAGTGTGCTTGTGAATTAAAGTGTTGTTCTGCATTTTTAAAGTTCTAGAATTAACCATTTAAGAATTAAACTCAGACGCGTTTTTAGGCATTTTCGCCTAATCAGGGTAAACATCCAAAAGACTGTAAACAAAACACCCTTGATGGTGGGATGACCAAACTTGGGGAGCCTTGAGGGGCACATGAGAGAATCATTTTTTCAGAGTTTCATTGAAATACACAAAGAAACCTAGTGCCCAGAAGCTAAGAAACATGGAATTATTTCCAGTTCGCTAAAACGCATTTCTGCGAGTTTGAAACTCTTTTGCTACCTAGTGATTCAGCTTTGAGATATTGAACCAGGACAGAAGCACAGTGTGCTCTTGTGATCTGGAGTGCTTTTCGGCATTGCCAAAGTTCTAGCATTAACCATTGAGGAATTAAACTACAGGCGTTTTCAGTGAAATTCGCCTAATCAGGGTAAACATCCAATAGGCTCTAAACAAAAAAACCCGTGATGGTGGATTGACCACATTTGGGGAGCCTTGAGGGGCACAAGGAGAATCATTTTGTCAGAGTATCATTGAAATACACAAAGAAACCTAGTAACAAAAAGCTAAGAAACATGGAATTATTTCCAGTTGGCAAAAACGCTTTTCTGTGAGTTTGAAACTCTTTTGCTACCTAGTGATTCAGCTTTGAGATACTTGAACCAGGACAGAAGCACAGTGTGCTCTTGTGAACTAAAGTGTTGTTCTGCATTTTCAAAGTTCTAGCATTAACCATTTAAGAATTAAACTCACAGGAGTTTTCAGGCATTTTCGCCTAATCAGGGTAAACATCCAATAGAGTGTAAACAAAACACCCTTGATTGTGAAATGACCAAACTTGGGGAGCCTTGAGGGGCACATGAGAGAATCATTTTTTCACAGTTTCATTGAAATACACAAAGAAACCTAGTGCCCAAAAGCTAAAAAACATGGAATTATTTCCAGTTCGCTAAAACGCTTTTCTGTGAGTTTGAAACTCTTTTGTTACCTAGTGATTCAGCTTTGAGTTTCGAGATCCAGAAAAGAAGCACAGTGAGCTCTTGTGATCTGGAGTACTTTTCTGCATTACCAAAGTTCTAGCATTAACCATTGAGGAATTAAACTACAGGCGTTTTCAGTGAAATTCGCCTAATCAGGGTAAACATCCAATAGGCTCGAAACAAAACACCCTTGATAATGGGATGACCAAACTTGGGGAGCCTGGAGGGGCACATGAGAGAATCATTTTGTCAGAGTTTCATTGAAATACACAAAGAAACCTAGTACCCAGAAGCTAAGAAACATGGAATTATTTCCAGTTCTCTAAAACAATTTTCTGTGAGTTTAAACTCTTTTGCTACCTAGTGATTCAGCTTTGAGATACTTGAACCAGGACAAAAGAACAGTGTGCTCTTGTGATCTGAAGTGCTTTTCTGCATTTTCAAAGTTCTAGCATTAACCATTGAGGAATTAAACTACAGGCGTTTATAGTGAAATTCGCCTAATCAGGGTAAACATCCAATAGGCTCGAAACAAAAAACCCGTGATGATGGATTGACCAAATTTGGGGAGCCATGAGGGGCACAAGAGAGAATCATTTTGTCAGAGTTTCATTGAAATACACAAAGAAACCTAGTACCCAGAAGCTAAGAAACATGGAATTATTTCCAGTTGGCTAAATCGCTTTTCTGTGAGTTTGAAATTCTTTTGCTACCTGGTGATTCAGCTTGGAGATACTTGAACCAGGAAAAGAGCACAGTGTGCTCTTGTGATCTGAAGTTCTTTTCTGCATTTTCAAAGTTCTAGCATTAACCATTGAGGAATTGAACTACAGGCGTTTTCAGTGAAATTCGCCTAATCAGGGTAAACATCCAATAGGCTCTAAAAAAAAAACCCGTGATGGTGGATTGACCAAATTTGGGAAGCCATGAGGGGCACAAGAGAGAATCATTTTGTCAGAGTTTCATTGAAATACACAAAGAAACCTAGTACCCACAAGCTAAGAAACTTGGAATTATTTCCAGTTGGCTAAACCGCTTTTCTGTGAGTTTGAAAACTCTTTTGCTACCTAGTGATTCAGCTTTGAGATACTTGAACCAGGACAGAAGCACAGTGTGCTCTTGTGAACTAAAGTGTTGTTCTGCGTTTTTAAAGTTCTAGCATTAACCATTTAAGAATTAAACTCAGAGGCGTTTTCAGGCATTTTCGCCTAATCAGGGTAAACATCCAATAGACTGTAAACAAAACACCCTTGATGGTGGGATGACCAAACATGGGGAGCCTTGAGGGGCACATGAGAGAATCATTTTGTCAGAGTATCATTGAAATACACAAAGAAACCTAGTACCTAGAAGCTAAGAAACATGGAATTATTTCCATTTGGCTAAAACGCTTTTCTGTGAGTTTGAAACTCTTTTGCTACCTAGTGATTCAGCTTTGAGATACTTGAACGAGGACAGAAGCACAGTGTGCTCTTGTGAACTAAAGTGTTGTTCTGCATTTTTAATGTTCTAGCATTAACCATTTAAGAATTAAAGTCACAGGCGTTTTCAGGCATTTTCGCCTAATCAGGGTAAACATCCAATAGACTGTAAACAAAACACCCTTGATGGTTGGATGACCAAACATGGGGAGCCTTGAGGGGCACATGAGAGAATCATTTTGTCACAGTATCATTGAAATACACAAAGAAAACTAGTACCCACAAGCTAAGAAACATGGAAATATTTCCAGTTGGCTAAAACGCTATTCTGTGAGTTTGAAACTCTTTTGCTACCTAGTGATTCAGCTTTGAGATATTGAACCAGCACAAAAGCACAGTGTGCTCTTGTGATCTGGAGTGCTTTTCTGCATTACCAAAGTTCTAGCATTAACCATTGAGGATTTAAACGACAGGCGTTTTCAGTGAAATTCTCCTAATCAGGGTAAACATCCAATAGGCTCTAAAGAAAAAACCCGTGATGGTGAATTGACCGCATTTGGGGAGCCATGAGGGGCACAAGAGAGAATCATTTTGTCAGAGTATCTTTGAAATACACAAAGAAACCTAGTACCCACAAGCTAAGAAACATGGAATTATTTCCATTTGGTTAAAACGCATTTCTGTGAGTTTGAAACTCTTTTGCTACCTAGTGATTCAGCTTTGAGATACTTGAACGAGGACAGAAGCACAGTGTGCTCTTGTGAACTAAAGTGTTGTTCTGCATTTTTAACGTTCTAGCATTAACCATTTAAGAATTAAATTCACAGGCGTTTTCAGGCATTTTTGCCTAATCAGGGTAAACATCCAATAGACTGTAAACAAAACACCCTTGATTTTGAAATGACCAAACTTGGGGAGCCTTGAGGGGCACATGAGAGAATCATTTTTTCAGAGTTTCATTGAAATACACAAAGAAACCTAGTGCCCAGAAGCTAAGAAACATGGAATTATTTCCAGTTCGCTAAAACGCTTTTCTCTGAGTTTGAAACTCTTTATTTACCTAGTGATTCAGCTTTGAGATTCTAGATCCAGAAAAGAAGCTCAATGAGCTCTTGTGATCTGAAGTGCTTTTCTGCATTTTCAAAGTTCTAGCATTAACCATTGAGGAATTAAACTACAGGCGTTTTCAGTGAAATTTGCCTAATCAGGGTAAACATCCAATAGGCTCTAAACAAAAAACCCGTGATGGTGGAATGACCAAATTTGGGGAGCCATGAGGGGCACAAGAGAGAATCATTTTGTCAGAGTTTCATTGAAATACACAAAGAAACCTACTACCCACAAGCTAAGAAACATGGAAGTATTTCCAGTTGGCTAAATCGCTTTTCTGTGAGTTTGAAACTCCTTTGCTACCTAGTGATTCAGCTTTGAGATACTTGAACCAGGAAAGGAGCACAGTGTGCTCTTGTGATCTGAAGTGCTTTTTTGCAGTTTCAAAGTTCTAGCATTAACCACTGAGGAATTGAACTACAGGCGTTTTCAGTGAAATTCGCCTAATCAGGGTAAACATTCAAAAGGCTCTAAACTAAAAACCCGTCATGGTGGATTGACCAAATTTGGGGAGCCATGAGGGGCACAAGAGAGAATCATTTTGTCAGAGTTTTATTGAAATACACAAAGAAAACTAGTACCCACAAGCTAAGAAACATGGAAATATTTCCAGTTGGCTAAAACGCTATTCTGTGAGTTTGAAACTCTTTTGCTACCTAGTGATTCAGCTTTGAGATATTGAACCAGCACAAAAGCACAGTGTGCTCTTGTGATCTGGAGTGCTTTTCTGCATTACCAAAGTTCTAGCATTAACCATTGAGGATTTAAACTACAGGCGTTTTCAGTGAAATTCTCCTAATCAGGGTAAACATTTAATAGGCTCTAAAGAAAAAACCCGTGATGGTGAATTGACCGCATTTGGTGAGCCATGAGGGGCACAAGAGAGAATCATTTTGTCAGAGTATCATTGAAATACACAAAGAAACCTAGTACCCAGAAGCTAAGAAACATGGAATTATTTCCAGTTGGCTAAACCGCTTTTCTGTGAGTTTGAAACTCTTTTGCTACCTAGTGATTCAGCTTTGAGATACTTGAACCAGGACAGAAGCACAGTGTGCTCTTGTGAACTAAAGTGTTGTTCTGCGTTTTTAAAGTTCTAGCATTAACCATTTAAGAATTAAACTGAGAGGCGTTTTCAGGCATTTTCGCCTAATCAGGGTAAACATCCAATAGACTGTAAACAAAACACCCTTGATGGTGGGATGACCAAACATGGGGAGCCTTGAGGGGCACATGAGAGAATCATTTTGTCAGAGTATCATTGAAATACACAAAGAAACCTAGTACCTAGAAGCTAAGAAACATGGAATTATTTCCATTTGGCTAAAACGCTTTTCTGTGAGTTTGAAAAACTCTTTTGCTACCTAGTGATTCAGCTTTGAGATACTTGAACGAGGACAGAAGCACAGTGTGCTCTTGTGAACTAAAGTGTTGTTCTGCATTTTTAATGTTCTAGCATTAACCATTTAAGAATTAAAGTCACAGGCGTTTTTCAGGCATTTTCGCCTAATCAGGGTAAACATCCAATAGACTGTAAACAAAACACCCTTGATGGTTGGATGACCAAACATGGGGAGCCTTGAGGGGCACATGAGAGAATCATTTTGTCACAGTATCATTGAAATACACAAAGAAAACTAGTACCCACAAGCTAAGAAACATGGAAATATTTCCAGTTGGCTAAAACGCTATTCTGTGAGTTTGAAACTCTTTTGCTACCTAGTGATTCAGCTTTGAGATATTGAACCAGCACAAAAGCACAGTGTGCTCTTGTGATCTGGAGTGCTTTTCTGCATTACCAAAGTTCTAGCATTAACCATTGAGGATTTAAACGACAGGCGTTTTCAGTGAAATTCTCCTAATCAGGGTAAACATCCAATAGGCTCTAAAGAAAAAACCCGTGATGGTGAATTGACCGCATTTGGGGAGCCATGAGGGGCACAAGAGAGAATCATTTTGTCAGAGTATCTTTGAAATACACAAAAGAAACCTAGTACCCACAAGCTAAGAAACATGGAATTATTTCCATTTGGTTAAAACGCATTTCTGTGAGTTTGAAACTCTTTTGCTACCTAGTGATTCAGCTTTGAGATACTTGAACGAGGACAGAAGCACAGTGTGCTCTTGTGAACTAAAGTGTTGTTCTGCATTTTTAACGTTCTAGCATTAACCATTTAAGAATTAAATTCACAGGCGTTTTCAGGCATTTTTGCCTAATCAGGGTAAACATCCAATAGACTGTAAACAAAACACCCTTGATTTTGAAATGACCAAACTTGGGGAGCCTTGAGGGGCACATGAGAGAATCATTTTTTCAGAGTTTCATTGAAATACACAAAGAAACCTAGTGCCCAGAAGCTAAGAAACATGGAATTATTTCCAGTTCGCTAAAATGCTTTTCTCTGAGTTTGAAACTCTTTATTTACCTAGTGATTCAGCTTTGAGATTCTAGATCCAGAAAAGAAGCTCAATGAGCTCTTGTGATCTGAAGTGCTTTTCTGCATTTTCAAAGTTCTAGCATTAACCATTGAGGAATTAAACTACAGGCGTTTTCAGTGAAATTTGCCTAATCAGGGTAAAACATCCAATAGGCTCTAAACAAAAAACCCGTGATGGTGGAATGACCAAATTTGGGGAGCCATGAGGGGCACAAGAGAGAATCATTTTGTCAGAGTTTCATTGAAATACACAAAGAAACCTACTACCCACAAGCTAAGAAACATGGAAGTATTTCCAGTTGGCTAAATCGCTTTTCTGTGAGTTTGAAACTCCTTTGCTACCTAGTGATTCAGCTTTGAGATACTTGAACCAGGGAAAGGAGCACAGTGTGCTCTTGTGATCTGAAGTGCTTTTTTGCAGTTTCAAAGTTCTAGCATTAACCACTGAGGAATTGAACTACAGGCGTTTTCAGTGAAATTCGCCTAATCAGGGTAAACATTCAAAAGGCTCTAAACTAAAAACCCGTCATGGTGGATTGACCAAATTTGGGGAGCCATGAGGGGCACAAGAGAGAATCATTTTGTCAGAGTTTTATTGAAATACACAAAGAAAACTAGTACCCACAAGCTAAGAAACATGGAAATATTTCCAGTTGGCTAAAACGCTATTCTGTGAGTTTGAAACTCTTTTGCTACCTAGTGATTCAGCTTTGAGATATTGAACCAGCACAAAAGCACAGTGTGCTCTTGTGATCTGGAGTGCTTTTCTGCATTACCAAAGTTCTAGCATTAACCATTGAGGATTTAAACTACAGGCGTTTTCAGTGAAATTCTCCTAATCAGGGTAAACATTTAATAGGCTCTAAAGAAAAAACCCGTGATGGTGAATTGACCGCATTTGGTGAGCCATGAGGGGCACAAGAGAGAATCATTTTGTCAGAGTATCATTGAAATACACAAAGAAACCTAGTACCCAGAAGCTAAGAAACATGGAATTATTTCCAGTTGGCTAAACCGCTTTTCTGTGAGTTTGAAACTCTTTTGCTACCTAGTGATTCAGCTTTGAGATACTTGAACCAGGACAGAAGCACAGTGTGCTCTTGTGAACTAAAGTGTTGTTCTGCGTTTTTAAAGTTCTAGCATTAACCATTTAAGAATTAAACTGAGAGGCGTTTTCAGGCATTTTCGCCTAATCAGGGTAAACATCCAATAGACTGTAAACAAAACACCCTTGATGGTGGGATGACCAAACATGGGGAGCCTTGAGGGGCACATGAGAGAATCATTTTGTCAGAGTATCATTGAAATACACAAAGAAACCTAGTACCTAGAAGCTAAGAAACATGGAATTATTTCCATTTGGCTAAAACGCTTTTCTGTGAGTTTGAAACTCTTTTGCTACCTAGTGATTCAGCTTTGAGATACTTGAACGAGGACAGAAGCACAGTGTGCTCTTGTGAACTAAAGTGTTGTTCTGCATTTTTAATGTTCTAGCATTAACCATTTAAGAATTAAAGTCACAGGGCGTTTTCAGGCATTTTCGCCTAATCAGGGTAAACATCCAATAGACTGTAAACAAAACACCCTTGATGGTTGGATGACCAAACATGGGGAGCCTTGAGGGGCACATGAGAGAATCATTTTGTCACAGTATCATTGAAATACACAAAGAAAACTAGTACCCACAAGCTAAGAAACATGGAAATATTTCCAGTTGGCTAAAACGCTATTCTGTGAGTTTGAAACTCTTTTGCTACCTAGTGATTCAGCTTTGAGATATTGAACCAGCACAAAAGCACAGTGTGCTCTTGTGATCTGGAGTGCTTTTCTGCATTACCAAAGTTCTAGCATTAACCATTGAGGATTTAAACGACAGGCGTTTTCAGTGAAATTCTCCTAATCAGGGTAAACATCCAATAGGCTCTAAAGAAAAAACCCGTGATGGTGAATTGACCGCATTTGGGGAGCCATGAGGGGCACAAGAGAGAATCATTTTGTCAGAGTATCTTTGAAATACACAAAGAAACCTAGTACCCACAAGCTAAGAAACATGGAATTATTTCCATTTGGTTAAAACGCATTTCTGTGAGTTTGAAACTCTTTTGCTACCTAGTGATTCAGCTTTGAGATACTTGAACGAGGACAGAAGCACAGTGTGCTCTTGTGAACTAAAGTGTTGTTCTGCATTTTTAACGTTCTAGCATTAACCATTTAAGAATTAAATTCACAGGCGTTTTCAGGCATTTTTGCCTAATCAGGGTAAACATCCAATAGACTGTAAACAAAACACCCTTGATTTTGAAATGACCAAACTTGGGGAGCCTTGAGGGGCACATGAGAGAATCATTTTTTCAGAGTTTCATTGAAATACACAAAGAAACCTAGTGCCCAGAAGCTAAGAAACATGGAATTATTTCCAGTTCGCTAAAACGCTTTTCTCTGAGTTTGAAACTCTTTATTTACCTAGTGATTCAGCTTTGAGATTCTAGATCCAGAAAAGAAGCTCAATGAGCTCTTGTGATCTGAAGTGCTTTTCTGCATTTTCAAAGTTCTAGCATTAACCATTGAGGAATTAAACTACAGGCGTTTTCAGTGAAATTTGCCTAATCAGGGTAAACATCCAATAGGCTCTAAACAAAAAAACCCGTGATGGTGGAATGACCAAATTTGGGGAGCCATGAGGGGCACAAGAGAGAATCATTTTGTCAGAGTTTCATTGAAATACACAAAGAAACCTACTACCCACAAGCTAAGAAACATGGAAGTATTTCCAGTTGGCTAAATCGCTTTTCTGTGAGTTTGAAACTCCTTTGCTACCTAGTGATTCAGCTTGAGATACTTGAACCAGGAAAGGAGCACAGTGTGCTCTTGTGATCTGAAGTGCTTTTTTGCAGTTTCAAAGTTCTAGCATTAACCACTGAGGAATTGAACTACAGGCGTTTTCAGTGAAATTCGCCTAATCAGGGTAAACATTCAAAAGGCTCTAAACTAAAAACCCGTCATGGTGGATTGACCAAATTTGGGGAGCCATGAGGGGCACAAAGAGAGAATCATTTTGTCAGAGTTTTATTGAAATACACAAAGAAAACTAGTACCCACAAGCTAAGAAACATGGAAATATTTCCAGTTGGCTAAAACGCTATTCTGTGAGTTTGAAACTCTTTTGCTACCTAGTGATTCAGCTTTGAGATATTGAACCAGCACAAAAGCACAGTGTGCTCTTGTGATCTGGAGTGCTTTTCTGCATTACCAAAGTTCTAGCATTAACCATTGAGGATTTAAACTACAGGCGTTTTCAGTGAAATTCTCCTAATCAGGGTAAACATTTAATAGGCTCTAAAGAAAAAACCCGTGATGGTGAATTGACCGCATTTGGTGAGCCATGAGGGGCACAAGAGAGAATCATTTTGTCAGAGTATCATTGAAATACACAAAGAAACCTAGTACCCAGAAGCTAAGAAACATGGAATTATTTCCAGTTGGCTAAACCGCTTTTCTGTGAGTTTGAAACTCTTTTGCTACCTAGTGATTCAGCTTTGAGATACTTGAACCAGGACAGAAGCACAGTGTGCTCTTGTGAACTAAAGTGTTGTTCTGCGTTTTTAAAGTTCTAGCATTAACCATTTAAGAATTAAACTGAGAGGCGTTTTCAGGCATTTTCGCCTAATCAGGGTAAACATCCAATAGACTGTAAACAAAACACCCTTGATGGTGGGATGACCAAACATGGGGAGCCTTGAGGGGCACATGAGAGAATCATTTTGTCAGAGTATCATTGAAATACACAAAGAAACCTAGTACCTAGAAGCTAAGAAACATGGAATTATTTCCATTTGGCTAAAACGCTTTTCTGTGAGTTTGAAACTCTTTTGCTACCTAGTGATTCAGCTTTGAGATACTTGAACGAGGACAGAAGCACAGTGTGCTCTTGTGAACTAAAGTGTTGTTCTGCATTTTTAATGTTCTAGCATTAACCATTTAAGAATTAAAGTCACAGGCGTTTTCAGGCATTTTCGCCTAATCAGGGTAAACATCCAATAGACTGTAAACAAAACACCCTTGATGGTTGGATGACCAAACATGGGGAGCCTTGAGGGGCACATGAGAGAATCATTTTGTCACAGTATCATTGAAATACACAAAGAAAACTAGTACCCACAAGCTAAGAAACATGGAAATATTTCCAGTTGGCTAAAACGCTATTCTGTGAGTTTGAAACTCTTTTGCTACCTAGTGATTCAGCTTTGAGATATTGAACCAGCACAAAAGCACAGTGTGCTCTTGTGATCTGGAGTGCTTTTCTGCATTACCAAAGTTCTAGCATTAACCATTGAGGATTTAAACGACAGGCGTTTTCAGTGAAATTCTCCTAATCAGGGTAAACATCCAATAGGCTCTAAAGAAAAAACCCGTGATGGTGAATTGACCGCATTTGGGGAGCCATGAGGGGCACAAGAGAGAATCATTTTGTCAGAGTATCTTTGAAATACACAAAGAAACATAGTACCCACAAGCTAAGAAACATGGAATTATTTCCATTTGGTTAAAACGCATTTCTGTGAGTTTGAAACTCTTTTGCTACCTAGTGATTCAGCTTTGAGATACTTGAACGAGGACAGAAGCACAGTGTGCTCTTGTGAACTAAAGTGTTGTTCTGCATTTTTAACGTTCTAGCATTAACCATTTAAGAATTAAATTCACAGGCGTTTTCAGGCATTTTTGCCTAATCAGGGTAAACATCCAATAGACTGTAAACAAAACACCCTTGATTTTGAAATGACCAAACTTGGGGAGCCTTGAGGGGCACATGAGAGAATCATTTTTTCAGAGTTTCATTGAAATACACAAAGAAACCTAGTGCCCAGAAGCTAAGAAACATGGAATTATTTCCAGTTCGCTAAAACGCTTTTCTCTGAGTTTGAAACTCTTTATTTACCTAGTGATTCAGCTTTGAGATTCTAGATCCAGAAAAGAAGCTCAATGAGCTCTTGTGATCTGAAGTGCTTTTTCTGCATTTTCAAAGTTCTAGCATTAACCATTGAGGAATTAAACTACAGGCGTTTTCAGTGAAATTTGCCTAATCAGGGTAAACATCCAATAGGCTCTAAACAAAAAACCCGTGATGGTGGAATGACCAAATTTGGGGAGCCATGAGGGGCACAAGAGAGAATCATTTTGTCAGAGTTTCATTGAAATACACAAAGAAACCTACTACCCACAAGCTAAGAAACATGGAAGTATTTCCAGTTGGCTAAATCGCTTTTCTGTGAGTTTGAAACTCCTTTGCTACCTAGTGATTCAGCTTGAGATACTTGAACCAGGAAAGGAGCACAGTGTGCTCTTGTGATCTGAAGTGCTTTTTTGCAGTTTCAAAGTTCTAGCATTAACCACTGAGGAATTGAACTACAGGCGTTTTCAGTGAAATTCGCCTAATCAGGGTAAACATTCAAAAGGCTCTAAACTAAAAACCCGTCATGGTGGATTGACCAAATTTGGGGAGCCATGAGGGGCACAAGAGAGAATCATTTTGTCAGAGTTTTATTGAAATACACAAAGAAAACTAGTACCCACAAGCTAAGAAACATGGAAATATTTCCAGTTGGCTAAAACGCTATTCTGTGAGTTTGAAACTCTTTTGCTACCTAGTGATTCAGCTTTGAGATATTGAACCAGCACAAAAGCACAGTGTGCTCTTGTGATCTGGAGTGCTTTTCTGCATTACCAAAGTTCTAGCATTAACCATTGAGGATTTAAACTACAGGCGTTTTCAGTGAAATTCTCCTAATCAGGGTAAACATTTAATAGGCTCTAAAGAAAAAACCCGTGATGGTGAATTGACCGCATTTGGTGAGCCATGAGGGGCACAAGAGAGAATCATTTTGTCAGAGTATCATTGAAATACACAAAGAAACCTAGTACCCAGAAGCTAAGAAACATGGAAGTATTTCCAGTTGGCTAAAACGCTTTTCTGTGAGTTTGAAAATCTTTTGCTACCTAGTGATTCAGCTTTGAGATACTTGAACCAGGAGAGAAGCACAGTGTGCTCTTGTGAACTAAAGTGTTGTTCTGCGTTTTTAAAGTTCTAGCATTAACCATTTAAGAATTAAACTCAGAGGCGTTTTCAGGCATTCTCGCCTAATCAGAATAAACATCCAATAGACTGTAAACAAAACACCCTTGATGATGGGATGACCAAACTTGGGGAGCCTTGAGGGGAACATAGAGAATCATTTGTTCAGAGTTTCATTGAAATACACAAAGAAACCTAGTGCCCAGAAGCTAAGAAACATGGAATTATTTCCAGTTCGCTAAAACGCTTTTCTGTGAGTTTGAAACTCTTTTGCTACCTAGTGATTCAGCTTTGAGATATTGAACCAGGACAAAAGCACAGTGTGCTCTTGTGATCTGGAGTGCTTTTTCTGCATTACCAAAGTTCTAGCATTAACCATTGAGGAATTAAACTACAGGCTTTTTCAGTGAAATTCGCCTAATCAGGGTAAATATCCAATAGGCTCTAAACAAAAAACACGTGATCGTGGGATGACGAAATTTGGGGAGCCATGAGGGGCACAAGAGAGAATCATTTTGTCAGAATTTCATTGAAATACACAAAGAAACCTAGTACCCAGAAGCTAAGAAACATGGAAGTATTTCCAGTTGGCTAAAATGCTTTTCTGTGAGTTTGAAACTCTTTTGCTACCTAGTGATTCAGCTTTGAGATACTTGAACCAGGACAGAAGCACAGTGTGCTCTTGTGAACTAAAGTGTTGTTCTGCGTTTTTAAAGTTCTAGCATTAACCATTTAAGAAATAAACTCAGACGCGTTTTGACGCATTTTCGCCTAATCAGGGTAAACATCCAAAAGACTGTAAACAAAACACCATTGATGGTGGGATGACCAAACGTGGGGAGCCTTGAGGGGCACATGAGAGAATCATTTTTTCAGAGTTTCATTGAAATACACAAAGAAACCTAGTGCCCAGAAGCTAAGAAACATGGAATTATTTCCAGTTCGCTAAAACGCTTTTCTGTGAGTTTGAAACTCTTTTGCTACCTAGTGATTCAGCTTTGAGATACTTGAACCAGGACAGGAGCACAGTGTGCTCTTGTGATCTGGAGTACTTTTCTGCATTACCAAAGTTCTAGCATTAACCATTGAGGAATTAAACTACAGGCGTTTGCAGTGAAATTCGCCTAATCAGGGTAAACATCCAATAGGCTCTAAACAAAAAAACCGTGATGGTGAATTGACCACATTTGGGGAGCCATGAGGGGCACAAGAGAGAATCATTTTGTCAGAGTATCATTGAAATACACAAAGAAACCTAGTACCCAGAAGCTAAGAAACATGGAATTATTTCCATTTGGCTAAAACGCTTTCGGTGAGTTTGAAACTCTTTTGCTACCTAGTGATTCAGCTTTGAGATACTTGAACGAGGACAGAAGCACAGGGTGCTCTTGTGAACTAAAGTGTTGTTCTGCATTTTTAACGTTCTAGCATTAACCATTTAAGAATTAAACTCACAGGCGTTTTCAGGCATTTTCGCCTAATCAGGGTAAACATCCAATAGACTGTAAACAAAACACCCTTGATTTTGAAATGACCAAACTTGGGGAGCCTTGAGGGGCACATGAGAGAATCATTTTTTCAGAGTTTCATTGAAATACACAAAGAAACCTAGTGCCCAGAAGCTAAGAAACATGGAATTATTTCCAGTTCGCTAAAACGCTTTTCTCTGAGTTTGAAACTCTTTTGTTACCTAGTGATTCAGCTTTGAGATTCTAGATCCAGAAAAGAAGCACAATGAGCTCTTGTGATCTGAAGTGCTTTTCTGCATTTTCAAAGTTCTAGCATTAACCATTGAGGAATTAAACTACAGGCGTTTTCAGTGAAATTCACCTAATCAGGGTAAACATCCAATAGGCTCTCAACAAAAAACCCTTGATCATGGGATGACCAAATTTGGGGAGCCATGAGGGGCACAAGAGAGAATCATTTTGTCAGAGTTTCATTGAAATACACAGAGAAACCTAGTACCGACAAGCTAAGAAACATGGAATTATTTCCAGTTGGCTAAATCGCTTTTCTGTGAGTTTGAAACTCTTTTGCTACCTAGTGATTCAGCTTTGAGATACTTGAACCAGGAAAGGAGCACATTGTGCTCTTGTGATCTGAAGTGCTTTTCTGCATTTTCAAAGTTCTAGCATTAACCATTGAGGAATTGAACTACAGGCGTTTTCAGTGAAATTCGCCTAATCAGGGTAAACATCCAATAGGCTCTCAACAAAAAACCCTTGATCGTGGGATGACCAAATTTGGGGAGCCATGAGGGGCACAAGAGAGAATCATTTTGTCAGAGTTTCATTGAAATACACAAAGAAAACTAGTACCCACAAGCTAAGAAACATGGAAGTATTTCCAGTTGGCTAAAACGCTTTTCTGTGAGTTTGAAACTCTTTTTCTACCTAGTGATTCAGCTTTGAGATACTTGAACCATGAGAGAAGCACAGTGTGCTCTTGTGAACTAAAGTGTTGTTCTGCGTTTTTAAAGTTCTAGCATTAACCATTTAAGAATTAAACTCAGAGGCGTTTTCAGGCATTCTCGCCTAATCAGAATAAACATCCAATAGACTGTAAACAAAACACCCTTGATGATGGGGATGACCAAACTTGGGGAGCCTTGAGGGGCACATAGAGAATCATTTCTTCAGAGTTTCATTGAAATACACAAAGAAACCTAGTGCCCAGAAGCTAAGAAACATGGAATTATTTCCAGTTCGCTAAAACGCTTTTCTGTGAGTTTGAAACTCTTTTGCTACCTAGTGATTCAGCTTTGAGATATTGAACCAGGACAAAAGCACAGTGTGCTCTTGTGATCTGGAGTGCTTTTCTGCATTACCAAAGTTCTAGCATTAACCATTGAGGAATTAAACTACAGGCGTTTTCAGTGAAATTCGCCTAATCAGGGTAAATATCCAATAGGCTCTAAACAAAAAAACACGTGATCGTGGGATGACGAAATTTGGGGAGCCATGAGGGGCACAAGAGAGAATCATTTTGTCAGAATTTCATTGAAATACACAAAGAAACCTAGTACCCAGAAGCTAAGAAACATGGAAGTATTTCCAGTTGGCTAAAACGCTTTTCTGTGAGTTTGAAACTCTTTTGCTACCTAGTGATTCAGCTTTGAGATACTTGAACCAGGACAGAAGCACAGTGTGCTCTTGTGAACTAAAGTGTTGTTCTGCGTTTTTAAAGTTCTAGCATTAACCATTTAAGAAATAAACTCAGACGCGTTTTGACGCATTTTCGCCTAATCAGGGTAAACATCCAAAAGACTGTAAACAAAAACACCATTGATGGTGGGATGACCAAACGTGGGGAGCCTTGAGGGGCACATGAGAGAATCATTTTTTTCAGAGTTTCATTGAAATACACAAAGAAACCTAGTGCCCAGAAGCTAAGAAACATGGAATTATTTCCAGTTCGCTAAAACGCTTTTCTGTGAGTTTGAAAACTCTTTTGCTACCTAGTGATTCAGCTTTGAGATACTTGAACCAGGACAGGAGCACAGTGTGCTCTTGTGATCTGGAGTACTTTTCTGCATTACCAAAGTTCTAGCATTAACCATTGAGGAATTAAAACTACAGGCGTTTTGCAGTGAAATTCGCCTAATCAGGGTAAACATCCAATAGGCTCTAAACAAAAAAACCGTGATGGTGAATTGACCACATTTGGGGAGCCATGAAGGGCACAAGAGAGAATCATTTTGTCAGAGTATCATTGAAATACACAAAGAAACCTAGTACCCAGAAGCTAAGAAACATGGAATTATTTCCATTTGGCTAAAACGCTTTCGGTGAGTTTGAAACTCTTTTGCTACCTAGTGATTCAGCTTTGAGATACTTGAACGAGGACAGAAGCACAGGGTGCTCTTGTGAACTAAAGTGTTGTTCTGCATTTTTAACGTTCTAGCATTAACCATTTAAGAATTAAACTCACAGGCGTTTTCAGGCATTTTCGCCTAATCAGGGCAAACATCCAATAGACTGTAAACAAAAAACCCTTGATTTTGAAATGACCAAACTTGGGGAGCCTTGAGGGGCACATGAGAGAATCATTTTTTCAGAGTTTCATTGAAATACACAAAGAAACCTAGTGCCCAGAAGCTAAGAAACATGGAATTATTTCCAGTTCGCTAAAAACGCTTTTCTCTGAGTTTGAAACTCTTTTGTTACCTAGTGATTCAGCTTTGAGATTCTAGATCCAGAAAAGAAGCACAATGAGCTCTTGTGATCTGAAGTGCTTTTCTGCATTTTCAAAGTTCTAGCATTAACCATTGAGGAATTAAACTACAGGCGTTTTCAGTGAAATTCACCTAATCAGGGTAAACATCCAATAGGCTCTCAACAAAAAACCCTTGATCGTGGGATGACCAAATTTGGGGAGCCATGAGGGGCACAAGAGAGAATCATTTTGTCAGAGTTTCATTGAAATACACAGAGAAACCTAGTACCGACAAGCTAAGAAACATGGAATTATTTCCAGTTGGCTAAATCGCTTTTCTGTGAGTTTGAAACTCTTTTGCTACCTAGTGATTCAGCTTTGAGATACTTGAACCAGGAAAGGAGCACATTGTGCTCTTGTGATCTGAAGTGCTTTTCTGCATTTTCAAAGTTCTAGCATTAACCATTGAGGAATTGAACTACAGGCGTTTTCAGTGAAATTCGCCTAATCAGGGTAAACATCCAATAGGCTCTCAACAAAAAACCCTTGATCGTGGGATGACCAAATTTGGGGAGCCATGAGGGGCACAAGAGAGAATCATTTTGTCAGAGTTTCATTGAAATACACAAAGAAAACTAGTACCCACAAGCTAAGAAACATGGAAGTATTTCCAGTTGGCTTAAAACGCTTTTCTGTGAGTTTGAAACTCTTTTTCTACCTAGTGATTCAGCTTTGAGATACTTGAACCATGAGAGAAGCACAGTGTGCTCTTGTGAACTAAAGTGTTGTTCTGCGTTTTTAAAGTTCTAGCATTAACCATTTAAGAATTAAACTCAGAGGCGTTTTCAGGCATTCTCGCCTAATCAGAATAAACATCCAATAGACTGTAAACAAAACACCCTTGATGATGGGGATGATGACCAAACTTGGGGAGCCTTGAGGGGCACATAGAGAATCATTTCTTCAGAGTTTCATTGAAATACACAAAGAAACCTAGTGCCCAGAAGCTAAGAAACATGGAATTATTTCCAGTTCGCTAAAAACGCTTTTCTGTGAGTTTGAAACTCTTTTGCTACCTAGTGATTCAGCTTTGAGATATTGAACCAGGACAAAAGCACAGTGTGCTCTTGTGATCTGGAGTGCTTTTCTGCATTACCAAAGTTCTAGCATTAACCATTGAGGAATTAAACTACAGGCGTTTTCAGTGAAATTCGCCTAATCAGGGTAAACATCCAATAGGCTCTAAACAAAAAACACGTGATCGTGGGATGACGAAATTTGGGGAGCCATGAGGGGCACAAGAGAGAATCATTTTGTCAGAATTTCATTGAAATACACAAAGAAACCTAGTACCCAGAAGCTAAGAAACATGGAAGTATTTCCAGTTGGCTAAAACGCTTTTCTGTGAGTTTGAAAATCTTTTGCTACCTAGTGATTCAGCTTTGAGATACTTGAACCAGGAGAGAAGCACAGTGTGCTCTTGTGAACTAAAGTGTTGTTCTGCGTTTTTAAAGTTCTAGCATTAACCATTTAAGAAATAAACTCAGACGCGTTTTGACGCATTTTCGCCTAATCAGGGTAAACATCCAAAAGACTGTAAACAAAACACCATTGATGGTGGGATGACCAAACGTGGGGAGCCTTGACGGGCACATGAGAGAATCATTTTTTCAGAGTTTCATTGAAATACACAAAGAAACCTAGTGCCCAGAAGCTAAGAAACATGGAATTATTTCCAGTTCGCTAAAACGCTTTTCTGTGAGTTTTGAAACTCTTTTGCTACCTAGTGATTCAGCTTTGAGATACTTGAACCAGGACAGGAGCACAGTGTGCTCTTGTGATCTGGAGTACTTTTCTGCATTACCAAAGTTCTAGCATTAACCATTGAGGAATTAAACTACAGGCGTTTGCAGTGAAATTCGCCTAATCAGGGTAAACATCCAATAGGCTCTAAACAAAAAAACCGTGATGGTGAATTGACCACATTTGGGGAGCCATGAGGGGCACAAGAGAGAATCATTTTGTCAGAGTATCATTGAAATACACAAAGAAACCTAGTACCCAGAAGCTAAGAAACATGGAATTATTTCCATTTGGCTAAAACGCTTTTCTGTGAGTTTGAAACTCTTTTGCTACCTAGTAATTCAGCTTTGAGATACTTGAACGAGGACAGAAGCACAGTGTGCTCTTGTGAACTAAAGTGTTGTTCTGCATTTTTAACGTTCTAGCATTAACCATTTAAGAATTAAACTCACAGGCGTTTTCAGGCATTTTCGCCTAATCAGGGTAAACATCCAATAGACTGTAAACAAAACACCCTTGATTTTGAAATGACCAAACTTGGGGAGCCTTGAGGGGCACATGAGAGAATCATTTGTTCAGAGTTTCATTGAAATACACAAAGAAACCTAGTGCCCAGAAGCTAAGAGACATGGAATTATTTCCAGTTCGCTAAAACGCTTTTCTGTGAGTTTGAAACTCTTTTGTTACCTAGTGATTCAGCTTTGAGATTCTAGAACCAGAAAAGAAGCACAGTGAGCTCTTGTGATCTGAAGTGCTTTTCTGCATTGTCAAAGTTCTAGCATTAACCATTGAGGAATTAAACTACAGGCGTTTTCAGTGAAATTCGCCTAATCAGGGTAGAAATCCAATAGGGCTCTAAACAAAAAAGCCGTGATCGTGGGATGACCAAATTTGGGGAGCCCTGAGGGGCACAAGAGAGAATCATTTTTTCAGAGTTTCATTGAAATACACAAAGAAACCTAGTACCCAGAAGCTAAGAAACATGGAAGTATTTAAAGTTGGCTAAATCGCTTTTCTGTGAGTTTGAAACTCTTTTGCTACCTAGTGATTCAGCTTTGAGATACTTGAACCAGGACAGGAGCACAGTGTGCTCTTGTGATCTGAAGTGCTTTTCTGCATTTTCAAAGTTCTAGCATTAACCATTGAGGAATTAAACTACAGGCGTTTTCAGTGAAATTCGCATAATCAGGGTAAACATCCAATAGGCTCTAAACAAAAAAGTCGTGATGGTGGATTGACCAAATTTGGGGAGCCATGAGGGGCACAAGAGAGAATCATTTTGTCAGAGTTTCATTGAAATACACTAAGAAACCTACTACCCACAAGCTAAGAAACATGGAAGTATTTCCAGTTGGCTAAATCGCTTTTCTGTGAGTTTGAAACTCCTTTGCTACCTATTGATTCAGCTTTGAGATACTTGAACCAGTAAAGGAGCACAGTGTGCTCTTGTGATCTGAAGTGCTTTTCTGCAGTTTCAAAGTTCTAGCATTAACCATTGAGGAACTGAACTACAGACATTTTCAGTGAAATTCGCCTAATCAGGGTAAACATTCAAAAGGCTCTAAACTAAAAACCCGTCATGGTGGATTGACTAAATTTGGGGAGCCACGAGGGGCACAAGAGAGAATCATTTTGTCAGAGTTTCATTGAAATACACAAAGAAAACTAGTACCCACAAGCTAAGAAACTTGGAAGTATTTCCAGTTGGCTAAAACGCTTTTCTGTGAGTTTGAAACTCTTTTGCTACCTAGTGATTCAGCTTTGAGACATTGAACCAGGACAAAAAGCACAGTGTGCTCTTGTGATCTGGAGTGCTTTTCTGCATTACCAAAGTTCTAGCATTAACCATTGAGGAATTAAACTACAGGCGTTTTCAGTGAAATTCGCCTAATCAGGGTAAACATCCAATAGGCTCTAAAGAAAAAACCCGTGATGGTGTATTGACCACATTTGGGGAGCCATGAGGGGCACAAGAGAGAATCATTTTGTCAGAGTATCATTGAAATACACAAAGAAACCTAGTACCCAGAAGCTAAGAAACATGGAATTATTTCCATTTGGCTAAAACGCTTTTCTGTGAGTTTGAAACTCTTTTGCTGCCTAGTGATTCAGCTTTGAGATACTTGAACCAGGACAGAAGCACAGTGTGCTCTTGTGAACTAAAGTGTTGTTCTGCGTTTTAAAAGTTCTAGCATTAACCATTTAAGAATTAAAGTCACAGGCGTTTTCAGGCATTTTCGCCTAATCAGGGTAAACATCCAATAGACTGTAAACAAAACACCCTTGATGGTGGGATGACCAAATTTGGAGAGCCATGAGGGGCACAAGGGAGAATCATTTTTTTTTAGAGTTTCATTGAAATACACAAAGAAACCTAGTGCCCAGAAGCTAAGAAACATGGAATTATTTTCAGTTCGCTAAAACGCTTTTCTCTGAGTTTGAAACTCTTTTTGTTACCTAGTGATTCAGCTTTGAGATTCTAGATCCAGAAAAGTAGCACAATGAGCTCTTGTGATCTGAAGTGCTTTTCTGCATTTTCAAAGTTCTAGCATTAACCATTGAGGAATTGAACTACAGGCGTTTTCAGTGAAATTCGCCTAATCAGGGAAACATCCAATAGGCTCTAAACAAAAAACCCGTTATGGTGGATTGACCAAATTTGGGGAGCAATGAGGGGCACAAGAGAGAATCATTTTGTCAGAGTTTCATTGAAATACACAAAGAAAACTAGTACCCACAAGCTAAGAAACATGGAAGTATTTCCAGTTGGCTAAAACGCTTTTCTGTGAGTTTGAAACTCTTTTGCTACCTAGTGATTCAGCTTTGAGATATTGAACCAGGACAAAAGCACAGTGTGCTCTTGTTATCTGGAGTGCTTTTCTGCATTACCAAAGTTCTAGCATTAACCATTGAGGAATTAAACTACAGGCGTTTTCAGTGAAATTCGCCTAATCAGGGTAAACATCCAATAGGCTCTAAAGAAAAAAAACCCGTGATGGTGAATTGACCACATTTGGGGAGCCATGAGGGGCACAAGAGAGAATCATTTTGTCAGAGTATCATTGAAATACACAAAGAAACCTAGTGCCCAGAAGCTAAGAAACATGGAATTATTTCCAGTTGGCAAAAACGCTTTTCTGTGAGTTTGAAACTCTTTTGCTACCTAGTGATTCAGCTTTGAGATACTTGAACCAGGACAGAAGCACAGTGTGCTCTTGTGAACTAAAGTGTTGTTCTGCATTTTCAAAGTTCTAGCATTAACCATTTAAGAATTAAACTCACAGGTGTTTTCAGGCATTTTCGCCTAATCAGGGTAAACATCCAATAGACTATAAACAAAACACCTTGATTGTGAAATGACCAAGCTTGGGGAGCCTTGAGGGGCACATGAGAGAATCATTTTTTTCAGAGTTTCATTGAAATACACAAAGAAACCTAGTGCCCAGAAGCTAAGAGACATGGAATTATTTCCAGTTTGCTAAAAAGCTTTTCTGTGAGTTTGAAACTCTTTTGTTACCTAGTGATTCAGCTTTGAGATTCTAGATCCAGAAAAGAAGCACAATGAGCTCTTGTGATCTGAAGTGCTTTTCTGCATTTTCAAAGTTCTAGCCTTAACCATTGAGGAATTAAACTACAGGCGTTTTCAGTGAAATTCGCCTAATCAGGGTAAACATCCAATAGGCTCTCAACAAAAAACCCTTGATCGTGGGATGACCAAATTTGGGGAGCCATGAGGGGCACAAGAGAGAATCATTTTGTCAGAGTTTCATTGAAATACACAGAGAAACCTGAGTACCGACAAGCTAAGAAATATGGAATTATTTCCAGTTGGCTAAATCGCTTTTCTGTGAGTTTGAAAACTCTTTTGCTACCTAGTGATTCAGCTTTGAGATATTGAACCAGGACAAAAGCACAGTGTGCTCTTGTGATCTGGAGTGCTTTTCTGCATTACCAAAGTTCTAGCATTAACCATTGAGGAATTAAACTACAGGCGTTTTCAGTGAAATTCGCCTAATCAGGGTAAAAATCCAATAGGCTCTAAACAAAAAAACCCGTGATCGTGGGATGACCAAATTTGGGGAGCCCTGAGGGGCACAAGAGAGAATCATTTTGTCAGAGTTTCATTGAAATACACAAAGAAACCTAGTACCCAGAAGCTAAGAAACATGGAATTATTTAAAGTTGGCTAAATCGCTTTTCTGTGAGTTTGAAACTCTTTTGCTACCTAGTGATTCAGCTTTGAGATACTTGAACCAGGACAGGAGCACAGTGTGCTCTTGTGATCTGAAGTGCTTTTCTGCATTTTCAAAGTTCTAGCATTAACCATTGATGAATTAAACTACAGGCGTTTTCAGTGAAATTCGCCTAATCAGGGTAAACATCCAATAGGCTCTAAACAAAA
>JAKELJ010000035.1:0-11853 GCA_025594165.1 Tamias sibiricus | reverse complement strand
TAAACAAAACACCCTTGATGGTGGGATGACCAAACTTGGGGAGCCTTGAGGGACACATGAGAGGATCATTTTTTCAGAGTTTCATTGAAATACACAAAGAAACCTAGTGCCCAGAAGCTAAGAAACATGGAATTATTTCAGTTCGCTAAAACGCATTTCTGTGAGATTGAAACTCTTTTGATACCTAGTGATTCAGCTTTGAGATACCTGAACCAGGACAGAAGCACAGTGTGCTTATGTGATCGGAAGTGCTTTTCTGCATTTTCAAAGTTCTAGCATTAACCATTGAGGAATTAAACTACAGGCGTTTTCAGTGAAATTCGCCTAATCAGGGTAAACATCCAATAGGCTCTAAACAAAAACCCGTGATCGTGGCATGACCAAATTTGGGGAGCCATGAGGGGCACAAGAGAGAATCATTTTGTCAGAGTTTCATTGAAATACACAAAGAAACCTAGTACCCAGAAGCTAAGAAACATGGAAATATTTCCAGTTGGCTATATCGCTTTTCTGTGAGTTTGAAACTCTTTTGCTACCTAGTGATTCAGCTTTGAGATACTTGAACCAGGACAGGAGCACAGTGTGCTCTTGTGATCTGAAGTGCTTTTCTGCATTTTCAAAGTTCTAGCATTAACCATTGAGGAATTAAACTACAGGCGTTTTTCAGTGAAATTTGCCTAATCAGGGTAAACATCCAATAGGCTCTAAACAAAAAACTCGTGATGGTGGATTGACCAAATTTGGGGAGCCATGAGAGGAACAAGAGAGAATCATTTTGTCAGAGTTTCATTGAAATACACAAAAAAACCTAATACCCACAAGGTAAGAAACATGGAATTATTTCCAGTTGGCTAAAATGCTGTTCTGTGAGTTTGAATCTCTTTTGCTACCTAGAGATTCAGCTTTGAGATACTTGATCCAGGAGAGAATCACAGTGTGCTCTTGTGAACTAAAGTGTTGTTCTGCGTTTTTAAAGTTCTAGCATTAACCATTTAAGAATTAAACTCACAGGCGTTTTCAGGCAATTTTGCCTAATCAGGGTAAACATCCAATAGACTGTAAACAAAACACCCTTGATGGTGGGATGACCAAACTTGGGGAGCCTTCAGGGGCACATGACAGAATCATTTTTTCAGAGTTTCATTGAAATACACAAAGAAACCTAGTGCCCAGAAGCTAAGAAACATGGAATTATTTCAGTTTGCTAAAACGCTTTTCTGTGAGTTTGAAACTCTTTTGATACATAGTGATTCAGCTTTGAGATATTTGAACCAGGACAGAAGCACAGTGTGCTTTTGTGATCTGAAGTGCTTTTCTGCATTTTCAAAGTTCTTTCATTAACCGTTGAGGAATTAAACTACAGGCGTTTTCAGCGAAATTCGCCTAATCGGGGTAAATATCCAATAGGCTCTATACAAAAAACACGTGATGGTGGATGACCAAACTTGGGGAGCCATGAGGGGCACAAGAGAGAATCATTTTGTCAGAGTTTCATTGAAATACACAAAGAAACCTAGTACCCACAAGCTAAGAAACATGGAATTATTTCCAGTTCGCTAAAACGCTTTTCTGTGAGTTTGAAACTCTTTTGTTACCTAGAGATTCACCTTTGAGATACTTGAACCAGGACAGAAGCACAGTGTGCTCTTTTGATCTGAAGTGCTTTTCTGCATTTTCAAAGTTCTAGCATTAACCATTGAGGAATTAAACTAAAGGCGTTTTCAGTGAAATTCGCCTAATCAGGGTAAATATCCAATAGGCTCTATACAAAAAACACGTGATGGTGGATTAACCAAACTTGGGGAGCCATGAGGGGCACAAGAGAGAATTATTTTGTCAGAGTTTCATTGAAATACACAAAGAAACCTAGTACCCACAAGCTAAGAAACATTAATTATTTCCAGTTCGCTAAAACACTTTTCTGTGAGTTTGAAACTCTTTTGATACCTAGTGATTCAGCTTTGAGATATTTGAACCAGGACAGAAGCACAGTGTGCTCTTGAGAACTAAAGTGTTGTTCTTCGTTTTTAAAGTTCTAGCATTAACCATTTAAGAATTAAAACTCACAGGCGTTTTCAGGCATTTTCACCTAATCAGGGTAAACATCCAATAGACTGTAAAAAAAACACCCTTGATGGTGGGATGACCAAACTTGGGGAGCCTTGAGTGGCACATGAGAGAATCATTTTTTTCAGAGTTTCATTGAAATACACAAAGAAACCTAGTACCCAGAAGCTAAGAAACATGGAATTATTTCCAGTTGGATAAATCGCTTTTCTGTGAGTTTAAATTCTTTTGCTACCTAGTAATTCAGCTTTGAGATACTTGAACCAGGACAGAAGCACAGTGTGCTCTTGTGAACTAAAGTGTTGTTCTGCATTTTCAAAGTTCTAGCATTAACCATTTAAGAATTAAACTCACAGGAGTTTTCAGGCATTTTCGCCTAATCAGGGTAAACATCCAATAGACTGTAAACAAAACACCCTTGATGGTGGGATGACCAAACGTGGGGAGTCTTGAGGGGCACATGAGAGAATCATTTCTTCAGAGTTTCATTGAAATACACAAAGAAACCTAGTACCCACAAGCTAAGAAACATGGAAGTATTTCCAGTTCGCTAAAACGCTTTTCTGTGAGTTTGAAACTCTTTTGTTACCTAGAGATTCAGCTTTTAGATACTTGAACCAGGACAGAAGCACAGTGTGCTCTTGTGATCTGAAGGGCTTTTCTGCATTTTCAAAGTTCTAGCATTAACCATTTAAGTATTAAACTACAGGCGTTTTCAGTGAAATTCGCCTAATCAGGGTAAACATCCAATAGGCTCTAAACAAAAAACACGTGATCGTGGGATGACCAAATTTGGGGAGCCATGAGGGGCACAAGAGGGAATCATTTTGTCAGAGTTTCATTGAAATACACAAAGAAACCTAGTACCCACAAGCTAAGAAACATGGAAGTATTTCCAGTTCGCTAAAACGCTTTTCTGTGAGTTTGAAACTCTTTTGCTACCTAGTGATTCAGCTTTGAGATACTTGAACCAGGAGAGAAGCACAGTGTGCTCTTGTGAACAAAAGTGTTGTTCTTCGTTTTTAAAGTTCTACATTAACCATTTAAGAATTAAACTCACAGGCGTTTTCAGGCATTTTAACCTAATCAGGGTAAAAATCCAATAGACTGTAAAAAAAACACCCTTGATGGTGGGATGACCAAACTTGGGGAGCCTTGAGGGGCACATGAGAGAATCATTTTTTCAGAGTTTCATTGAAATACACAACGAAACCTAGTACCCTGAAGCTAAGAAACATGGAATTATTTCCAGTTGGCTAAAATCGCTTTTCTGTGAGTTTAAACTCTTTTGCTACCTAGTGATTCAGCTTTGAGATACTTGAACCAGGACAGGAGAAGCACAGTGTGCTCTTGTGATCTGAAGTGCTTTTCTGCATTTTCAAAGTTCTAGCATTAACCATTGAGGAATTAAACTACAGGCGTTTTCAGTGAAATTCGCCTAATCAGGGTAAACATCCAATAGGCTCTAAAACAAAAAACCCGTGATGATGGATTGACCAAATTTGGGGAGCCATGAGGGGCACAAGACAGAATAATTTTGTCAGAGTTTCATTGAAATACACAAAGAAATCTAGTACCCAGAAGCTAAGAAACATGGAAGTATTTCCAGTTGGCTAAATCGCTTTTCTGTGAGTTTGAAACTCTTTTGCTACCTAGTGATTCAGCTTTGAGATACTTGAACCAGGACAGGAGCACAGTGTTCTCTTGTGATCTGAAGTGCTTTTCTGCATTTTCAAAGTTCTAGCATTAACCATTGAGGAATTAAACTACAGGCGTTTTCAGTGAAATTTGCCTAATCAGGGTAAACATCCAATAGGCTCTAAACAAAAAACTCGTGATGGTGGATTGACCAAATTTGGGGAGCCATGAGAGGAACAAGAGAGAATCATTTTGTCAGAGTTTCATTGAAATACACAAAAAAACCTAATACCCACAAGGTAAGAAACATGGAATTATTTCCAGTTGGCTAAAATGCTGTTCTGTGAGTTTGAATCTCTTTTGCTACCTAGAGATTCAGCTTTGAGATACTTGATCCAGGAGAGAATCACAGTGTGCTCTTGTGAACTAAAGTGTTGTTCTGCGTTTTTAAAGTTCTAGCATTAACCATTTAAGAATTAAACTCACAGGCGTTTTCAGGCAATTTTGCCTAATCAGGGTAAACATCCAATAGACTGTAAACAAAACACCCTTGATGGTGGGATGACCAAACTTGGGGAGCATTCAGAGGGCACAAGACAGAATCATTTTTTCAGAGTTTCATTGAAATACACAAAGAAACCTAGTGCCCAGAAGCTAAGAAACATGGAATTATTTCAGTTCGCTAAAACGCTTTTCTGTGAGTTTGAAACTCTTTTGATACCTAGTGATTCAGCTTTGAGATATTTGAACCAGGACAGAAGCACAGTGTGCTTTTGTGATCTGAAGTGCTTTTCTGCATTTTCAAAGTTCTAGCATTAACCATTGAGGAATTAAACTCACAGGAGTTTTCAGGCATTTTCGCCTAATCAGGGTAAACATCCAATAGACTGTAAACAAAAACACCCTTGATGTGGGATGACCAAACGTGGGGAGTCTTGAGGGGCACATGAGAGAATCATTTCTTCAGAGTTTCATTGAAATACACAAAGACACCTAGTACCCACAAGCTAAGAAACATGGAATTATTTCCAGTTCGCTAATACGCTTTTCTGTGAGTTTGAAACTCTTTTGTTACCTAGAGATTCAGCTTTGAGATACTTGAACCAGGACAGAAGCACAGTGTGCTCTTGTGATCTGAAGGGCTTTTCTGTATTTTCAAAGTTCTAGCATTAACCATTTAAGTATTAAACTACAGGCGTTTTCAGTGAAATTCGCCTAATCAGGGTAAACATCCAATAGGCTCTAAAGAAAAAACCCATGATGATGGATTGACCAAATTTGGGGAGCCATGAGGGGAACAAGAGAGAATCATTTTGTCAGAGTTTCATTGAAATACACAAAGAAACCTAATACCCACAAGCTAAGAAACATGGAATTATTTCCAGTTGGCTAAAATGCTGTTCTGTGAGTTTGAAACTCTTTTGCTACCTAAAGATTCAGCTTTGAGATACTTGATGCAGGAGAGAATCACAGTGTGGTCTTGTGAACTAAAGTGTTGTTCTGCGTTTTTAAAGTTCTAGCATTAACCATTTAAGAATTAAACTCACAGGCGTTTTCAGGCATTTTCACATAATCAGGGTAAACATCCAATAGACTGTAAACAAAACACCCTTGATGGTGGGATGACCAAACTTGGGGAGCCTTGAGGGACACATGAGAGGATCATTTTTTCAGAGTTTCATTGAAATACACAAAGAAACCTAGTGCCCAGAAGCTAAGAAACATGGAATTATTTCAGTTCGCTAAAACGCATTTCTGTGAGATTGAAACTCTTTTGATACCTAGTGATTCAGCTTTGAGATACCTGAACCAGGACAGAAGCACAGTGTGCTTATGTGATCGGAAGTGCTTTTCTGCATTTTCAAAGTTCTAGCATTAACCATTGAGGAATTAAACTACAGGCGTTTTCAGTGAAATTCGCCTAATCAGGGTAAACATCCAATAGGCTCTAAACAAAAACCCGTGATCGTGGCATGACCAAATTTGGGGAGCCATGAGGGGCACAAGAGAGAATCATTTTGTCAGAGTTTCATTGAAATACACAAAGAAACCTAGTACCCAGAAGCTAAGAAACATGGAAATATTTCCAGTTGGCTATATCGCTTTTCTGTGAGTTTGAAACTCTTTTGCTACCTAGTGATTCAGCTTTGAGATACTTGAACCAGGACAGGAGCACAGTGTGCTCTTGTGATCTGAAGTGCTTTTCTGCATTTTCAAAGTTCTAGCATTAACCATTGAGGAATTAAACTACAGGCGTTTTCAGTGAAATTTGCCTAATCAGGGTAAACATCCAATAGGCTCTAAACAAAAAACTCGTGATGGTGGATTGACCAAATTTGGGGAGCCATGAGAGGAACAAGAGAGAATCATTTTGTCAGAGTTTCATTGAAATACACAAAAAAACCTAATACCCACAAGGTAAGAAACATGGAATTATTTCCAGTTGGCTAAAATGCTGTTCTGTGAGTTTGAATCTCTTTTGCTACCTAGAGATTCAGCTTTGAGATACTTGATCCAGGAGAGAATCACAGTGTGCTCTTGTGAACTAAAGTGTTGTTCTGCGTTTTTAAAGTTCTAGCATTAACCATTTAAGAATTAAACTCACAGGCGTTTTCAGGCAATTTTGCCTAATCAGGGTAAACATCCAATAGACTGTAAACAAAACACCCTTGATGGTGGGATGACCAAACTTGGGGAGCCTTCAGGGGCACATGACAGAATCATTTTTTCAGAGTTTCATTGAAATACACAAAGAAACCTAGTGCCCAGAAGCTAAGAAACATGGAATTATTTCAGTTTGCTAAAACGCTTTTCTGTGAGTTTGAAACTCTTTTGATACATAGTGATTCAGCTTTGAGATATTTGAACCAGGACAGAAGCACAGTGTGCTTTTTGTGATCTGAAGTGCTTTTCTGCATTTTCAAAGTTCTTTCATTAACCATTGAGGAATTAAACTACAGGCGTTTTCAGCGAAATTCGCCTAATCGGGGTAAATATCCAATAGGCTCTATACAAAAAACACGTGATGGTGGATTGACCAAACTTGGGGAGCCATGAGGGGCACAAGAGAGAATCATTTTGTCAGAGTTTCATTGAAATACACAAAGAAACCTAGTACCCACAAGCTAAGAAACATGGAATTATTTCCAGTTCGCTAAAACGCTTTTCTGTGAGTTTGAAACTCTTTTGTTACCTAGAGATTCACCTTTGAGATACTTGAACCAGGACAGAAGCACAGTGTGCTCTTTTGATCTGAAGTGCTTTTCTGCATTTTCAAAGTTCTAGCATTAACCATTGAGGAATTAAACTAAAGGCGTTTTCAGTGAAATTCGCCTAATCAGGGTAAATATCCAATAGGCTCTATACAAAAAACACGTGATGGTGGATTAACCAAACTTGGGGAGCCATGAGGGGCACAAGAGAGAATTATTTTGTCAGAGTTTCATTGAAATACACAAAGAAACCTAGTACCCACAAGCTAAGAAACATTAATTATTTCCAGTTCGCTAAAACACTTTTCTGTGAGTTTGAAACTCTTTTGATACCTAGTGATTCAGCTTTGAGATATTTGAACCAGGACAGAAGCACAGTGTGCTCTTGTGAACTAAAGTGTTGTTCTTCGTTTTTAAAGTTCTAGCATTAACCATTTAAGAATTAAACTCACAGGCGTTTTCAGGCATTTTCACCTAATCAGGGTAAACATCCAATAGACTGTAAAAAAAAAACACCCTTGATGGTGGGATGACCAAACTTGGGGAGCCTTGAGTGGCACATGAGAGAATCATTTTTTCAGAGTTTCATTGAAATACACAAAGAAACCTAGTACCCAGAAGCTAAGAAACATGGAATTATTTCCAGTTGGATAAATCGCTTTTCTGTGAGTTTAAATTCTTTTGCTACCTAGTAATTCAGCTTTGAGATACTTGAACCAGGACAGAAGCACAGTGTGCTCTTGAGAACTAAAGTGTTGTTCTGCATTTTCAAAGTTCTAGCATTAACCATTTAAGAATTAAACTCACAGGGAGTTTTCAGGCATTTTCGCCTAATCAGGGTAAACATCCAATAGACCTGTAAACTAAGAAACAAAACACCCTTGATGGTGGGATGACCAAACGTGGGAGTCAGCTATACTTGAGGGGCACATGAGAGAATCATTTCTTCAGAGTTTCATTGAAATACACAAAGAAACCTAGTACCCACAAGCTAAGAAACATGGAAGTATTTCCAGTTCGCAAAGAAAAACGCTTTTCTGTGAGTTTGAAACTCTTTTGCTACCTAGTGATTCAGCTTTGAGATACTTGAACCAGGAGAGAAGCACAGTGTGCTCTTGTGAACAAAAGTGTTGTTCTTCGTTTTTAAAGTTCTACATTAACCATTTAAGAATTAAACTCACAGGCGTTTTCAGGCATTTTAACCTAATCAGGGTAAAAAATCCAATAGACTGTAAAAAAAACACCCTTGATGGTGGGGATGACCAAACTTGGGGAGCCTTGAGGGGCACATGAGAGAATCATTTTTTTCAGAGTTTCATTGAAATACACAACGAAACCTAGTACCCTGAAGCTAAGAAACATGGAATTATTTCCAGTTGGCTAAATCGCTTTTCTGTGAGTTTAAACTCTTTTGCTACCTAGTGATTCAGCTTTGAGATACTTGAACCAGGACAGGAGAACAGTGTGCTCTTGTGATCTGAAGTGCTTTTCTGCATTTTCAAAGTTCTAGCATTAACCATTGAGGAATTAAACTACAGGCGTTTTCAGTGAAATTCGCCTAATCAGGGTAAACATCCAATAGGCTCGAAACAAAAAACCCGTGATGATGGATTGACCAAATTTGGGGAGCCATGAGGGGCACAAGACAGAATAATTTTGTCAGAGTTTCATTGAAATACACAAAGAAATCTAGTACCCAGAAGCTAAGAAACATGGAAGTATTTCCAGTTGGCTAAATCGCTTTTCTGTGAGTTTGAAACTCTTTTGCTACCTAGTGATTCAGCTTTGAGATACTTGAACCAGGACAGGAGCACAGTGTTCTCTTGTGATCTGAAGTGCTTTTCTGCATTTTCAAAGTTCTAGCATTAACCATTGAGGAATTAAACTACAGGCGTTTTCAGTGAAATTTGCCTAATCAGGGTAAACATCCAATAGGCTCTAAACAAAAAACTCGTGATGGTGGATTGACCAAATTTGGGGAGCCATGAGAGGAACAAGAGAGAATCATTTTGTCAGAGTTTCATTGAAATACACAAAAAAAACCTAATACCCACAAGGTAAGAAACATGGAATTATTTCCAGTTGGCTAAAATGCTGTTCTGTGAGTTTGAATCTCTTTTGCTACCTAGAGATTCAGCTTTGAGATACTTGATCCAGGAGAGAATCACAGTGTGCTCTTGTGAACTAAAGTGTTGTTCTGCGTTTTTAAAGTTCTAGCATTAACCATTTAAGAATTAAACTCACAGGCGTTTTCAGGCAATTTTGCCTAATCAGGGTAAACATCCAATAGACTGTAAACAAAACACCCTTGATGGTGGGATGACCAAACTTGGGGAGCCTTCAGGGGCACATGACAGAATCATTTTTTCAGAGTTTCATTGAAATACACAAAGAAACCTAGTGCCCAGAAGCTAAGAAACATGGAATTATTTCAGTTCGCTAAAACGCTTTTCTGTGAGTTTGAAACTCTTTTGATACCTAGTGATTCAGCTTTGAGATATTTGAACCAGGACAGAAGCACAGTGTGCTTTTGTGATCTGAAGTGCTTTTCTGCATTTTCAAAGTTCTAGCATTAACCATTGAGGAATTAAACTCACAGGAGTTTTCAGGCATTTTCGCCTAATCAGGGTAAACATCCAATAGACTGTAAACAAAACACCCTTGATTGTGGGATGACCAAACGTGGGGAGTCTTGAGGGGCACATGAGAGAATCATTTCTTCAGAGTTTCATTGAAATACACAAAGACACCTAGTACCCACAAGCTAAGAAACATGGAATTATTTCCAGTTCGCTAATACGCTTTTCTGTGAGTTTGAAACTCTTTTGTTACCTAGAGATTCAGCTTTGAGATACTTGAACCAGGACAGAAGCACAGTGTGCTCTTGTGATCTGAAGGGCTTTTCTGTATTTTCAAAGTTCTAGCATTAACCATTTAAGTATTAAACTACAGGCGTTTTCAGTGAAATTCGCCTAATCAGGGTAAACATCCAATAGGCTCTAAAGAAAAAACCCATGATGATGGATTGACCAAATTTGGGGAGCCATGAGGGGAACAAGAGAGAATCATTTTGTCAGAGTTTCATTGAAATACACAAAGAAACCTAATACCCACAAGCTAAGAAACATGGAATTATTTCCAGTTGGCTAAAATGCTGTTCTGTGAGTTTGAAACTCTTTTGCTACCTAAAGATTCAGCTTTGAGATACTTGATGCAGGAGAGAATCACAGTGTGGTCTTGTGAACTAAAGTGTTGTTCTGCGTTTTTAAAGTTCTAGCATTAACCATTTAAGAATTAAACTCACAGGCGTTTTCAGGCATTTTCACATAATCAGGGTAAACATCCAATAGACTGTAAACAAAACACCCTTGATGGTGGGATGACCAAACTTGGGGAGCCTTGAGGGACACATGAGAGGATCATTTTTTCAGAGTTTCATTGAAATACACAAAGAAACCTAGTGCCCAGAAGCTAAGAAACATGGAATTATTTCAGTTCGCTAAAACGCATTTCTGTGAGATTGAAACTCTTTTGATACCTAGTGATTCAGCTTTGAGATACCTGAACCAGGACAGAAGCACAGTGTGCTTATGTGATCGGAAGTGCTTTTCTGCATTTTCAAAGTTCTAGCATTAACCATTGAGGAATTAAACTACAGGCGTTTTCAGTGAAATTCGCCTAATCAGGGTAAACATCCAATAGGCTCTAAACAAAAACCCGTGATCGTGGCATGACCAAATTTGGGGAGCCATGAGGGGCACAAGAGAGAATCATTTTGTCAGAGTTTCATTGAAATACACAAAGAAACCTAGTACCCAGAAGCTAAGAAACATGGAAATATTTCCAGTTGGCTATATCGCTTTTCTGTGAGTTTGAAACTCTTTTGCTACCTAGTGATTCAGCTTTGAGATACTTGAACCAGGACAGGAGCACAGTGTGCTCTTGTGATCTGAAGTGCTTTTCTGCATTTTCAAAGTTCTAGCATTAACCATTGAGGAATTAAACTACAGGCGTTTTCAGTGAAATTTGCCTAATCAGGGTAAACATCCAATAGGCTCTAAACAAAAAACTCGTGATGGTGGATTGACCAAATTTGGGGAGCCATGAGAGGAACAAGAGAGAATCATTTTGTCAGAGTTTCATTGAAATACACAAAAAAAACCTAATACCCACAAGGTAAGAAACATGGAATTATTTCCAGTTGGCTAAAATGCTGTTCTGTGAGTTTGAATCTCTTTTGCTACCTAGAGATTCAGCTTTGAGATACTTGATCCAGGAGAGAATCACAGTGTGCTCTTGTGAACTAAAGTGTTGTTCTGCGTTTTTTAAAGTTCTAGCATTAACCATTTAAGAATTAAACTCACAGGCGTTTTCAGGCAATTTTGCCTAATCAGGGTAAACATCCAATAGACTGTAAACAAAACACCCTTGATGGTGGGATGACCAAACTTGGGGAGCCTTCAGGGGCACATGACAGAATCATTTTTTCAGAGTTTCATTGAAATACACAAAGAAACCTAGTGCCCAGAAGCTAAGAAACATGGAATTATTTCAGTTTGCTAAAACGCTTTTCTGTGAGTTTGAAACTCTTTTGATACATAGTGATTCAGCTTTGAGATATTTGAACCAGGACAGAAGCACAGTGTGCTTTTGTGATCTGAAGTGCTTTTCTGCATTTTCAAAGTTCTTTCATTAACCATTGAGGAATTAAACTACAGGCGTTTTCAGCGAAATTCGCCTAATCGGGGTAAATATCCAATAGGCTCTATACAAAAAACACGTGATGGTGGATTGACCAAACTTGGGGAGCCATGAGGGGCACAAGAGAGAATCATTTTGTCAGAGTTTCATTGAAATACACAAAGAAACCTAGTACCCACAAGCTAAGAAACATGGAATTATTTCCAGTTCGCTAAAACGCTTTTCTGTGAGTTTG